>PVKN010020708.1:0-15828 GCA_004027915.1 Capromys pilorides
ATCAAATAATTAATTTGGAGATGAAGAGGTACTATATCACCTTTTAGAATCACAACAATCTGGAAAAAAAAATACTCATTTGTGATGTATCTGAATTACGGTAGTACACCTAGATCCTCAGTAACTGCCAAATGCACAAACATTTAAGGCTAAAAGACAACTAAGTTATATGTAAGTTCACCCTGCTTATAGTCTAAGCTATTTTGAATTTCACACCATGCATAAAAACTTTAAAACCAACTATGAACTATACTGATAATAGTAATAATCTTCTTAAAACAATGTTTTTAAAGATGACACACGCATTCTCACTTCGCTGTTAAAACCCCGTTTTCGCAGATGATAAAGCGCCACGTGCATCTAAAGCAGATCACTAACAGGGTTACCCTACCCACAAGGTTTAATACTTACTGAGTTCTTCATCCTTGGGTATTCCTGTCCCTCTCATTCCTAGGTAAGTCAGTCCCAGTATTAGGAAAAACAAGCAGGCAGCAGTTAGGAGAAACATCGACAAATAGTGAGCACTGAAACTCCCCGGCAGGGAAACCTCCTCGCGTTTAAACTGCTGGAGAAGCTCCTCCTCTGGCTCGCAAAGCTTCTGTTGGCTGTACGTGTTTTTCAGGTAGGTATGATTGGAGCCCGTGTGGTTGGCATGATTGATCCTGAGTGAACTAGGGGCGGCTCCAGCACTGGGAGGGAGGCTGTTGGAATAAACCCTGGGAGAGTCCAAGCTGAAGGCCCCACCGCCGCCGATGTGATTATTCGTTTTAAGAAGGGCGCCTGTAGACGCATCCAGGGTTGAGTCCAAGTCAGGAAGTGGCGCGGGCTGGAGAGGTGCCAGTTTCTTCGAGCTAACACGGTATCTAGGAACGGGACCGGAGTCTACCTGATCGCACCCACTTCCCAGCTCCGCCGCCGCCGCCGCCGCCGCCTCTTCGAGGATTCGGCTCCTGTCTAGACTCCCAGCAGCCGCCGCCCTGTCATTCATCCCCAGTCCTCCCCCTCCCTGAACAGAGGTCTCCAGCCGGCTGCCGGCAGATTTAGCAGTCAACGGGGAGAGAGGCTTGCTATGGCTGCGTCTAGGCCGATGCCGGGAAGCGGAGTCGTCCTTTAATACCTGTCTGGTGGCGGCCACGTCGTCGTCGTCCTCTTCCTCCGAGTCCGAATAGTCTTCCCGGCAGCTGTAGGGAAGAAGCCGGCTGCCGTTCACGGCTCGGCTCGCCCACAGCGGCTCCTCGGCCTCGGGATCTCCGTCTTCCCCGTCGTCGCCCTCCTCCTCGTCGTCCTCCGCCGCCCCGTCCTTCCCCGATGGGGTCTGCGTCTCCGCGCCCTCGGCTTTCCTGGCTCCCCACCACGAGTGGGGCTTCCTGCGCTCGGCCGAGTGACTGTTGGTGCCCTCGCCGGCGGCCAGGGGCGCGGGCGGCGCTTTGAGCCCGCGGTACTGGAGCGCAGCCCGGTCCTTCCTGCCGCCGCCGCCGCCGGCCTGGTCCCGGGGACCGGCCTCCACGTCCGACTCGTCCGAGCTGAAGCCCAGCAACACTTTGCTGCCAGCCGCGGGGGCGGCTGCGGCGGCCCCGGGCCCTCCCGGGGGGCTCTCCGGCCCGGAGCCGGCGACTCGGCTCAGGCCCCCCGGGGTCCGCAAGAAGGCAAGGTCACCCGAGACCGGCCGGACCCCCATCCCCGCCGCCGCCGCCGCCGCCGCCGCAGGTCCAGCGGCCGCGACCGTGGCGGCTGCCGTGTTATTGTTATTGCTGTTCCGCGTCTTGTTGCCGCGGCCCCCTGAGCGGTGCTGCTGCTGCTGCTCTTCCTCCCGAAGCTTCTTTAGCTTCTTGAGGTAGACCGGGCGGGTGCTCTCCGTCACGGGACCCGGAGACAGGCCGTAACGGCGGAGCTGAGAGAAGAGCTCTTCATCCGAGAGCTGCTGGGGCGACGAAGCCGCTGCCGCCGCCATTTTCTCTCCAGGGTGTTTTACAAGCTCCGCGCTACCGGAAGTGACGCGCCGCCCTAGACCCTGAACTAGACCCGGCTGCGTCGCCCTGTCGGCCCCGCGCGCGCCGCGGCCAATGGGAGGCGCGGGAGGCGCTCACCTGAGCGGGAAGGGCCACCTGGGCGGCGCGCGGCCCGGCGGGCCTCTGCGCGCGCACGTGGGCTGCGGCGGCGCGCGCTCCCCCCAGGCGGGCCGTCTCGCCGCCGGCTCCCCGCTGCCCTGCCTTTCCCGCGACTATTCCTAAACCACACCTTGACCTCTCCGTCTCGGGCTCCTGCCGGCACCGGTCAGTGATTCCTGGAAGGAGATTCGCGTGGAAGTTCATGGCATTAGTTGGCGTCCAGGTTCCTTTTGCTGAGATCTGTGAGACGAACAGAAATACTCAAAGCCAGACTCGCTTGGCAATTTTCCTACTCCACTCCAGACTCTCTTTGGTTTGTCCTCTTGATAAAAAAAAAGAAGTAAATAAAAATAGAAGAGACTTGTCTCGCGCTGCTTTTTTTTTTTTTCTTGAGAAGCAACAACTCACCTTTGCCAGGCCCCTTTCCAAGATACATAGGATAGACACTATGCAATTTTCAGGATTAATAGCTGTTTGTACACTAGTTGATAGAAAGTTATTAACATGTTTTTCCTTTTTAAAAAATCTGATGACCTCACAAGGTCATTTGAGGAAACGAAAGAGCCTCTCATTTCATTTTATGACTCTGAAGAAAGAAGTACACATCATCCTATTTCCTTTTTAGCACCTTTGTAATAGTTTAATTACTAAGTAAAGCTTTCATTGACTTTAAAAATATTTATTGTTATTCCTTTGAACTGCATGCTCCATGCACAGAGAGACCTTGTTTGTATTATTCGCAGCACTGCTAGTAGAAACTCATATTGGTTGAATGAGTTAATGAATTGGAAAGCTAAGAGATGAGCATTTTGACATGGGAATAGTGCCTTATGGGGCAGATTACATCTTCATTCAAAGCCAAAAACAAAGACCATTAAGACCTGGAATTCCTACCCCGTCAATTACAGTATAGAAAATGCATTCCAGAGGACAAATCTGCCCAATTTCGTGAAAATGACTTCCCTGGCACAACTGACAATTTTGAGTAGCTGTGCCCTATTTAAAACATCACAATCTTTTGTCAGTCACTGAGACCTAATATCCATCCGTGCAGAATAACGAAAAAAGTGAGGAGAGAAACTAGCTCTTCAACATACTGAATTCAACGGTAAAAAAAAAAAAAAAAAAATGCTTAATAACTTCAACTTTCTTTTTTTAGTCCTGAGTATTGACCCCAGACCCTTTGTACTGAACTGGATTCCCAGCACTATTTTATTTTTTCAGACAGGTCCTTATTAAGCAGTTAAATGCCCCAGTATGGGCTTGAATTGGCCACCATTCTGTCTCAGCCTTCCAGACTGGTGGGATGACAGGTATGTGAGTCACCATGGCTGGCTCAGTAATCTCAGTAACCTTTGTGCTTCTAGCAAAAGCTTTACCATCCCTCAAAAATAAATAGATATAGACAGACAGACAGACAGACAGACAGACAGACAAATGTTTGGGATGGTGAGATAGCAGCGGACTAAATTGCATGCTTAAGCCAGTTTAGGGACCAGGGCTGGATTCCCGGTGCCACATACTGTGCCAGCCCCACCTCCAGGGCCAGCTGAGCTGGCCAGAGTCTAGGTGTAGTGTCATCCCTGCGCTGGTGTTACAGTTTGTGTATATTTGCACCCCCCCCCCCCAAGCCTCATGCAGTCATGGGGCAGACTTCTAGAGTTTGTGATTAACTCATGATCCACTGGGATTATGGTTGTGAGTTCTGCTGGGATTATGGGTGTGAGTACTACTCCCAGCCTGGTGTGGATAGCCTGAACGCCACTTAATGAAGACAGACTTGCTCTCTGCAGCCATTGTTGCCACTGTTCTTCCCACTTGCTCTTGCTGTTTTGCTGTATTCCACCAGCATGAACTGCTGCTGCCCTGGGCCATGGGCCACTCTGCCGTGGAGCCAGCTTTATATGGACTGCAACCTCCACAAACTGTGAGCTAAATAAACCTTTCCTTCTTTCATTTTAAGTATCACCTATTTGTTCCAGCAACGAGAGAAGAGTAACTAAGACAGCTTGGGAAGCTGAAAGCAGTGGGATCACCACAAGTCCGAACTGCTTAGTGAGACCCTGCAACAACCAAATACATTTTAAAAAAAGGTGTAAGGTCACCTCCTAGTCCTTTGTCATTGAGACTTTAATATGCACAAACATTCCTGAGTGCATGATTGCTAAACATGATAAATTATATGGGTTATACTGATGATGACTCCAAATTTATTGCCATAATTATCATGGTAGGGAATCAAATTATTACAAACTTACCATACCTCATTAAAGCAGGGTGGTTAGGCTTTGAGTTTTGGCATTAAACACAACGGGATATGGATCCACTCTTGTCTGTTCCTTTTATTCTTAGTTCAACATTTGTCTCATGCCCCACTGAACTTCTCTTTTTTTTTACTTTCAGCACCAGGGATCAAACTCTGGACCTTGTACTTGCCAGGCAGGTGCTTATGCTGCAAGAGACATGATCTTCAGGTAGCATCATAGATGTCTATTGATTCTGCCTCTGATTTTTCAGGAGCTTCTAAATGTTCTCCTGCAAGGACTATTGGATCATTTATACTAGTCTGTAACTTTGGCTAAATGGTTGAGTCTCTTGGAGCCTTATTTTCTGTGTACACACACACACACACACAAATGAGAGATGATAAACCTTTCTCTGAGAGCTATTTTAAGTATTAAATGAGAGACACACAGTGAACACTTGATAAATGTCAGTGAAGAATGTAAAGCACTGTGTGCGTGCACTCAGTAGTGTGGCCTCTGAGAACTCCACGTAACCATAGTTAAGATGCCACTACACCCCCAGAAATAGAAATGATTAGACTTCATTCAAAGGTCATTGCTAGGACTTTTTTTTTTAAAAAAAAAAAAAAAAAAAAGATCTAGGGCTTTGGTAAATATAGTTTTTAGCTATTTCAGCCTTTGTGGGGTGGCAAGGTTTGGAACATAGGAACCAAAATCTCATGGTGTCCAAGTTATGAGCCTTAGGATAAACTTTTAGACTTTCAGAATGTTTATTTTTTTATTTTTATTTTATTTATTTATTTATTTATTTATTTATTGTTTTTTTGAGACAGGGTCTCACTATGCTATTCAGGCTGGCCTTGAGCTCACTTTTGTAGCCCAGGCCGGCCTCGAACTCACGCCAATCCTCCTGCCTCAGCCTCCCAAGGGCTGGGCTTATAGGCATGCGCCACCATGCCTGGCCCAATTTATTCTTGTTTAAACTGTTGACAATACTCTTGACACTACTTGGCACATTATTAGTATTCAACAAATACTTGACAATGGTGAAAGAATACAATATGTGAAAAATGCCATTCAAGTACATAGTTTACATGTTAAGTATTATTTCCAGATATTCATAACAGTGACAACACACTGATATACAACTTTGTACTTTACAAAAGCTATACATATTGTCCTGCTGTGACAAAATACCTGACACCAGAAGTGACAGGGTGGCGTGGCAGACAGGCATTGGAGAGGAAAAACAGTTCATGGGGGGCGGGGGGGGGACACGGCGGCACAGAAGGTAACAAAACAAGAAACATCCACAGTTCTTTCCATCCTTTATATCTTATCCAGGCTACTTAAGGTAGGTTGCACTCACACACATAACCCCGGTGTCATGAATCAATCCCAGCATCACACACTCTCAATCCAGCCACCTCCGAAAAATCTCACATATGATTGCATAAGTTTTGGAGGGACATCCAGACACAAGTGATAATACACACTATTTCATTTGATAACAAAAACATAAAACACCTTTTCTCTCTGAGAATAGGGAGGGTGTGATTTACTTCAGGGAACTGTGTGAGATTATACAGTTCCCTTAGTTTGGGTGTTTGAGCAGACCAGACATATCCTCAGGAGGACCTTCCCTGCCTCAGCCCTGTAACCTCTCACTTTTGATACTCTCTTCATTTGCCAGTGGTTCTACTCCTGCATCCCAATGGACTAAATTTTAAAATATAGGCTGTTCTTTACCCATACACTTGACAGGAAGTATACTCTCACGCTCATTCTACCTCTCCAACTTGCAAAAATCTGAATAAAGAAAATATGCTAGATTCTAGAAAGTAGGAAGGCCATCTTCTCCTCTGGATGTTTTTAACTCATCTCTCCCTCAGGCTTGCCCCTGGAGATAAACATAGCTAAGTCTCCCCACTCTTTTGTTTCTTACCTCCAGTTCTCACTAAAATATTTTTCACTGTTAGCTTTTAGAGTAGCTGTAGGACCTTGTATAGAATGATACAAAACCAACATTGTATTCAAATAAAGATACTCCTGATGATTGGTTTCTTTAGAAACTAATAAACATTTTGTCTCTATGTATTTAACTATTCTGGATAGTTTATGTAACTCTAATCAAACATTATGTGACCTCTTATGTCGGACTTTTTTTTACTTAGCATGATGCTTGTGAGGTTTCTCCATGCAATAAGATATATCTCCATGTCATTTCTTTTTATGACTATATAATGTGTCACTGTATGAGTATGCCATATTTTATTTATCTATCCACTTGGTGATGGATATTTTGGTTCTTTGGCCTTTTGGTTACCATGAATAATGCTACTATGAACACTGATGTTACATGTATCCGCCTGAAAAACTGTTTTCAATTCTTTTGAAGAATCCCAGTACTTCACCATGAACAGCATATTATATGGAGATCCTAATTTGAACATTTGAGAACTCTGATGGGGTGTTTTTAAAAAGAAAATAAGAAGGAAGGCATCAGCCTAAGGTTTTTCCTATGCCCAGAACTCTTACATAAGCAAACCTGGAGGTATTTTTTAATCACTAACTGCCACGCTCTGAGTATGGTTTGGTCCTCCCAAAACTGATGCTGGGGCTTCATTGCTCAATACAGCAGTATTGGCAGGTGTACCTAGTGGGAGGTGTTTGCGTCAGAGAAATGGTGTCATATTAGTGTCCTCTCACAGGAATGAGTGAGCTTGCTCCCAAGGGACTAGTAAGTTACCTTGGGGGCAAGTTGCTGGCCCCTCTTACTTCCGTTCTGCTAACACTGATTCTCACTTTCACCTGTCAGCCACTCATGGTGGAGCCCAAGAGGCAGAATCTGAACAGACATGATCACATCGTCTTTAGACTCCAAACCATGAGTTAAATCTCCGTCTCCATTTCTGTCTCAGTCTCCATCTCTGTCTCTCTGTATATTCCCTCACATACATACCCTTTTTTTCTTTTCTTTTTTCCTCTCTCTCTCTCTCTCTCTCTCTCTCTCTCTCTCCCTCTCTCTCTCTCTTTCTCTCTCTCTTTAACCACTTGGCTTTGTTTTGTGTTCCTGTGGATAGAACTCAAAGTCACCATACTGAGCTAAATACCCAGTGTGGTATTGGGAGACCACCTTTTATTAGGAAAAAAAAAAAATTTACATTATTTTGAGATAAATGTGCCTCAATTTCTCAGAGTGCTATGAATCTCTTGCTTTTGTAAGTTGCTCAGGCTCAAGTATTCTGTTGTAACAACAGAAAATGTATTGTGACATTGAGTTAAGAAAAGGCATTGAGATGCCAGTGAGATAGCTCAGTGGACTAAAGGGCATACTTAGGCAAGCGCAGGCAAGCACAGGAACCTCGGTTCAATTTCAAGCACTACATGCCATGCCAGCCCTGCCCCCAGGGTGGGCTGAGCCAGCCAGAGACTTCCTGCATAGCAGTGCACTCCTGTAATCCCAGCACTGGGGAAGCTGAAAGCCAGAGGATCAGCACAAGTCTGAGCTGTGTAGCTAGACACTGCAACAACCAAATATATTAAAAAAAAGACCAGTCTCAGCTAATCATAAAGTCAACCACCCAGTTGATTATGTAACTAAGGGTTTCCCATCAGCTCATACCCAAATAAGACAGATGCTCACCTATAGTATATCAAGCAATCTTTACTTCGATTTTATATTCAGCTGGTAAAAGCTCCCTGTTGACGCGCTTAAAGGAGAGATCATGGTCTTTGTTTGCTTTTGATGCAACTCAATTTAAGAATCTTTTTTGCTCATATAAATTCTGTTAAATTAATTGTGTCTAAAGTCTTTAAAAAAAAAAAAAACCAGATAAGACACTGATAGTTTGTTTACTTGCTATATTTGTTCCTTGGATATTATAACTAAGAAGTTCAGATTAAAATTTGTGATCCAGGCCTAGCAAGGGTATAGGGTTTATAACACATATTTTATCAATTAATCATATTGCTAGATTCATCTAAATTTCTAGCTTTATTTTCATGTGCTTTATTAAAATAATTTATATTTTGCCTTTTTAATAGAAAATCTCTCTCTTTCTCTCTCTCTCTCTCCCTCCCTCTCTTCCTCCCTCCCTCCGTCCCTTTTGAGACCGAGTATTACTGTGTAGACCAGGCTAGCCTTGAACACACTGTGTAGCACAGGCTGGCCGCAGGTTTGCAAAGAATTCCTTCGCAGGCTTCTAAGTGCTGAGATTAGAGGCATGTGCCACCACACCTGGGTAGACATGCAAGTTTCTAAATTTCTTAAATTACTTGAAGAATATGATACATCTCCTGACAACCCAATGGGTAAGTTCTATTAATTTTCTCTTTGGTAATAGAAGCTAGAAATGGGACCTGAGAAAAGTTCAGCAATCAAATAGGAAATTGATGTCCAGAACTTCCAAGTGTAAATTTCATGCCCTTTCCATTACACCTCACCAACTATTTGGTATCTTAATAATACAGCAATGTGGGTAAAACTAACCTCAGTTCTCCCTTCTCTCACTGCCTGTAAAAAAGAAAGAGTCTGCAACTGGATGAGGAAAAGGGTAAAAGAATTTGGATTTAACCTGTTTCCTAGCCTTGTTGCCACATGCAGCAACTAGAAAGAAAAGTAAAAAAACATAAAGCTAATTATATCACCTAACTTTCTAGCTGATCAAAGAAACAACACAATTTTATATTGATACTGTCACTGAACTTCTCTTTAACCGCCTAACACTTCATTCTTTTTTCTTTCTTTCTTTCTTTTTTTGGTTCATTCATTTTTAATCTACAATTCCTGCCTGGGGGCTTGTGGCTTAGCTCAGTTGTTTAAATGCGTGCTGTGGCAAATGTAGTCAGGCACAGGGAACTGGGTTTGAACCCAGCCCCACTGGCCTTACCAGACTGGCCCTTAAGGCAGCCTGAGCCAGAAAAAAAAAATCCATCTCGACTTTAGGGTCAACCAATTAGCTCAGTGGATTAAAGCGCCTACAAGCAGGCTCAGGGGCCTGGGGTTTGATCCCCCCACCATGTCCCCCTACCCCACCCCCAGGGCAAGCTGAGCTGCAATTGAGACTGGGCCTGGTGGCATACCTGTAATCCCAGCTCTTGGGAGGCTGTAGACAGGCGATCACTACAAGTCTGATCTAGTAATGAAACCTGAACACCTTATAGACCCTTCCCTAAAATACAAAAAAAAAAAGGTTCCTGATATTATTTTTATTTTTAATTGTTCAAGTTCTACTCGATATGAGTGTTTCTTCTAAGGAAGAGTTCAGTATAAATAGACTGACAGCACAACCGAGTAGAGAGAAATGTTTGCCTTCTCATATGTGACTGCAAAAATTAGTCAAGAAAGTTTTGCAGCAAGAGCATCTGTTTTATTTTCCATATATATAATTCAAACAGGTGAAGAGCAATTATAGAATTCAAGTAAACAACATACATATGTCAGGATTGTTAATTATATTCTACTTTAGCTATGCAAGCAAGTAAATTGCCTAAGTCACACTAAAAGTCATAGAAAATATCTCATGCAATAAATTATGAATAAAGGTCTCTAGGTTAGGAGGGTTGGGCTACATTCGATTTGTGCAATTAGTCCATGTAGTAATCCATGTTTTCTATTTGCATATTGCTTCAGAATTCATAGACTCAATTATTTCATGTGATCTTTTCTTTTGCTTCTTTTTTTTTGTCTTTTTGAAACAGGGTCTCGCTATGCAGTTAAGGCTGGCCTTGAGCTTAGTTTTGTAGCCCAGGCTGGTCTCAAACTCACACTGATCCTCCTGCCTCAGCCTCCCAAGTGCTAGGATTATAGGCATGCGCCACCATGCCCAGCCCTTATTTCATTTGATCTTTATGTATACTTTAATAGGAATGTATTATTATCCTAGATCTATAGGTGAAAAAAAGTTATGATTTTTAGCAGGGTAATGGGGGAAGTGAGCAATATTAGGGTTCTAATTGTATTTTATTTCATAAATTTATTTTTAGTTTTTAACTTATACATTTTAACGGAATGCTATGAAATCCTGTAATAATGTGTGCATTGTGTATAAATTGAGTTAAACATACCCATCTCCTCAAAGATGTATGATTTGTTTCTTAATCTTTAAAAAAATTTTTAATCTTTTATTTATTTGGTATAGGATCTCCCTATGCAGCTGAGACTCACAGTGATCCTGTGAGTCTCAACCTCCCCAGTGCTGGGATTACAGGTGTGTGCCACCACACTCAGTTTCAGTAGCTGGCACACCTGGATTCCCAGGCTGGCATGGCATGTGGGGTACCTGGGATCAAACCCAGGTCCTTGCACTTCCCAGGCAGGCACTGATACCGCCAAGCTATCTCCCCAGCCCAAAGATGTATCATTTCTTTAAAGGGAAAACTCATGTAGCTTTCTTAATTTTTTTTTATGTATTTAGTACAGGGTCTACAGGGTCTCACTACACAGATTGGATTCGTAGTGATTATTATGGTTTATGTCTAGTTGTCCCCCCAAAGCCTCATGCAATCATGGGGCAGGGACTTCTAGAGTTTGAGACTTGAGTCATGATCTACTGGGATTATGTGTTTTAGTACAGATGGGACTATGGGTCTGAGTCCTTCTGGAATTATGGGTGTGGCCTAAAGCAGATAGGTTGAGGCAGAGAGCCTGAATGTAATATAAAGAGGGACAGAGAGACAGACTCCCGCTGTTGCTCTGCCGCCCTGGTTGGTTGGTTGGTTGCCTCTGTCGTGATTGTTGCTGTTTTGCTGCCTTGAGCTGGATGCTCTCTGCCCTGTTCTACTCAGCCTTGGGCCAGCCAAATATGGACTGAAACCTCCAGTAACTGTGAGCTAAATAAACCTTTCCTTCCTTCATTTTGAGTGTCGAGTATTTGTCCCAGCAATGAGTAGAAAGTAACTAAGACAGTGATCCTCCTGTTTTCAGCCTCCCAAGCACTGGCATTATAGGTGTGTGCCACTATGCCCAGTCCCAGTCCTCCCAGCACTCCCCAGGGGTGGGGCTGCCATGGCATGTGGTGCCAGAGATTGAACCAGGTCCCTGTGCTCTGCCTAAGCAGGTACTTTAGTCTAATGAGCTATCTGGTCAGCCCTCGTATAGCTTTTTGCAGTATACAGTACTACCAGTCATGGTGGCAGATTCCACTACTTTGAGAGGCTGTGACAGGAGGTAAACAAGTTCCAATCCTGCTAGTGCAACTTAATGAAATCCTGTCTCAAAAAGGGAGGAATGGTAGGTGAAGGCCTTTGATGTAAAGGCTCTGGGTTCAATCTGCAGTGCAGAAAGAGAGAGGAAGAAGAAAAGGAAAGAAAGGGCTTTATTATTATCTATAATCAAGCAGCTGTGTCATTGTACACCAGAACTTCTTGCTCCTATCTTCCCGCAACCTAATAACCTAGTGCCTGATTGTAGCCTGATGGGCATTTCAAGAAGCAGAGTGTGATGAACCCCGCCCAGAGGCAGCTGCGGTAGGGCAGCTTCACCTGTGGGTTCCCTATTCGTTGCTGTCTCCCTTTCTTGGAATGCTATTGGTTGACCCCTGAATGAACCCTAGGATGGGAGAGGGATGAAGGTTGATGCAGATCATGACTAAGCATGTGGTCCTCCTTCACTTTAAAGAGACCATGGTCACATTGGTGCCTGAGCACATGGTTCTCCTTTGCTGAGGTGACTGTGCATGAGATCACGCTGACTATCCTGAAGAAAGCTGACTTGTTTTGGAGATTCTTTGCTCACTGGGGACAGAATCTCAGTGAGTCCTCTAAGCCACCTTCATCGGGTCTTCTTGGTCCTTTCGACTCTGGCACATAATTTTACAACACTCATTGATCTACCTTTGTCCACCTCCATTGTTAAAGATAGAGCTAGGCAGTTGTGTTAGTTCCTTTTCCCATTGTTGAGACAAAATACCCAACACCCATATGTTAAAGGAGGAAAGACTTATTTAACTCAGTTTGTAGAGGGTTCAGTCCATACTGAGCTGGATCCAAGGCAGGTTGGCTTGCCACAGGTGTATCACAGAGAACAGTTACATGGTATAGGTAGGAAAAACAAGGGATCCTAACAGCATCTTCTGCTCCTTTTATCTTATCCAGACTGCTTAGGGTTGGTAGCACTCATACCCTTCTCAGTCATTCTTCCTCAAGCCACTCCTCCTCCACTGAATAAAACCTAGGTGCAGCCCTGGGTCAGCCTCTTTGTTCTGGAAAGCCGTCTTTGTGGCTTATTTTCACCATGGGTTGCGTTGGGAGTGGTAGATTGGAATTAACTTGGTGGGACTCCAGTGTATTTTGGGGATTACAAATATAGATTTCTTGGACTGAGATGAGGACCAGGAGGGTCTTCCTACACTTTGAAGACTCCCCACACAAACCATAATGGCAGGATTGCCTATAATCATCTTGCTAGGTAATAGTACACAGACTTTCTTGCTTCTGCCTTACTGCAGTCTAGTGCTCACTGATATATGTTTCCCTTTCCCTAGCCCCATTTTTAAAGATAGACATAGGATTTGCTTACAAATGGGATCATGTGAGCCTGGGCATGGTGGCATATGTGTGTAATCCCAGCGCTTGGGAGGCTGAAAACAGGAGGATCACTAAAAATCCAATCTGTGTGGTGAGACCCTGTAGACCCTGTACTAAATACATAAAAGCAAACAAAACAAAACAACAACAAAATGAGATCATGGAATGAAGGAAAGGAGTTAAGAATGACTGCAAGGTTTTAGGCTGAGCACACAGAACAAAGTTTACAGAGTTGTAGGAGCCTGAGGACAGAGTAAGCTTTTCCAGAGTGGAAAGTAGTGTTTGGATGTGTAGTGTTTGCAGCTTCCTAGTAGAGGAATCTGGTAAGCAGATGTTTACATGAGTGTGGAGTTCAAGGGAGAAGTTCTGGACTAACACTATAAATAAGAGGGTCAGCAGCACACTGATAAATTAAAGGCTGTAGAAATTAGGATGGAAAACAGACAAAATCTGAAAACTAATCCTTGATGTACTTCAACATTTAGGTTTAGAGGAGATAAGCAACATAGAAAAGACTCTGAAAACCAGCTGACACCAAGATAGAGAAAAACCAAGAGAGAGATTCTTAGAAGCTGCAAAGCCAAAGTTCATTTTTACAAATGTATCTGTGCAAACTCACCGTGGTAAATGTAATCATTACACACTGCAGACATGTGTTAAGAAAATGCCAAATTTCAGAAGAACTCCTCAGGTTGGTGATTCCTTTGCAGGTAACAAATTGTCTTCATGAAGGCAAACAGGTGATGATTCCCAAGGAGTTGAAGAACTCAAATATTTGCCTAAAAATTAAGTCGTGATAAAAAAAAAAAAAAAAAGCTTGGGGCCCAGGAGATAGCTCAGCAGCATAAGTGCCTGCCTAACAAGTACATGGTTCCGTGTTTGATCCCTGGTACAAAACAAAAAAAAACAACTTTGTAGTTCATTACAGTAGTGGAATAATGAATAACACGCTATTTAAATTTCTGAGGGCCAGCCAGGTAGCTCAACAGACTAAAACATCTGCTTATGCCAGGGTTTCATCCCCAGTGTGCCGTGCGGGCCCTGCCCTGGGGCACACTGAGATGGCAATTGAGACTGGGCATGGCGATGTGTGCCTATAATCCCAGTCCTTGGGAGGCTGAAAACAGGAGAATCAGTATAAGTATGATCTACGTAGTGAGACTCTTGTAGACCCTGTACTAAATACATTAAAAAAAATTCTGAAATATTTAATCATGCTTTTAAAAAAAAAAATTATTTATTTGATACAGGGTCTTGCTACATGCCAGCATGGCATGTGGCATCAGAGATCAAATGTCAGTCCTTGAATTTACCAGGCAGGAGCTTATACAGTTGAGCTGTCTCCCCAGCCCTAATCATGCTTTCAACAAAAATAAATTTTATGAAAAGAACTTGAATTAACATCCCAAACATTTTTTTCTATTGCTCATAACTTAGGTTGTCCTCTTAATTTTTAAATCCATTTTAACTGATTTTTTTACACCAAAGTAAAAGTGAAACATTTTTCTATACAAGATGGAAAACATTATTGCTGCTATGAGCATCTTTTAGATTTCATATGAAAAAAGTCAGCTGTTTTTAAGCAACATGCATTAATGTTATTAGTCTTTAGTACTCACAGGTTTTAGATAGAGGTCTTAATTGCAAGGCTTACATTAAGTAGAAAATTCTTTGTAGTTTATAATGTAGGGGAATGAAACTCCTGACCTGAAAGGTACCTGGATGAGTTTGTGTTCTCTAAAACTGAAGAATGAATTTTAGGAACAAACAGAGGTTAAGAGCAGAACTTTCATTGGGGAAAGAAAGCTCCTGTATGAGAGGTATGGACGGGAGAAGGGGGACCCGAGAGGGTTGTCCTGGAAAGCTGTCTCTTCCAGGGTCTTTTATATATCAATACCATGCAGTGAGGTGGGTCTAAGGTGGAGAACATGGGAACTCACTTAGGTGGGACAAAACTATGGTCAGCCAACGAGATTACAAGCGTCATTGCTCAGGGAAAATTGATTAAATCCAGAATCAAATGTAAAAGTGAGTCATTCATGCAGCAAGTAGGCATGAATACCTGACAGGGTCTCTTCCTGTTAGAGGTTGGGTTAGTGATCCTTTTGGGCTCTTTCAAGGTGATTGATACCAATTTAAACTACCAATCCCTGATGGCCATCTCTAGGGAAAAATGTGGCTCTATTTGTTTACGTTTTTTGGGGGGGGTGGTGTCTGTGGTAGCTGATACATTGTGTCAATTTGAGGAAGCCTGGCTGAATGGGCTTGGCTGGTTCCAGGCTGTGGGGGCCCCATCCTGAAGGATGCGGACGGCCTGCCCTGGGATGTGATTGGTTCCACCCCAGGGCCAGAGGGGCCACCCCAGAGTGACTCAGCATTAAAAAGTGTATAAAAAAGAGTTGAGGAAGACTTGGTGTGATCAGCCCAGCCCAGCCCAGCCCACTTGCTTCCTGCTTCATGCCTGGCCCAGCCCTGCCCTGCTTCCTTGGAGAAGTCCTAGTCTTTGGAGAGGCTTGATCTTCACAGCCACGCCACTTTGGAGGAGCTCTGTGCTTGGTGGATGCCACAGCGGTTGCTCCTCCTCTGCTCTTCATTGTTTTCTGCTGTCTTGGAGCCAGCAGAGTGTGAACTGAAACCTCCACAAACTATGAGCTAAATAAACCTTTCCTTCCCTCATTTTGAGTGTTGGGTATTTGTCCCAGCAACGAGTAGAAAGCAGCTAAGACAGGGTCTGTGCCACAACAGGTATGTCTGTCTCTTCCAAAGTTGCAGTCACCTCATCTGCCATATTAACTCCTTGAAGGCCTAGCTCTGTCTGATGGCCCGTAATATTTCTATCTAATTTAGCTGCCTGCTACAGAATGACATTAATCTTAATTATAAATCAACTTAGGGTCTTTGGTCATTTTCGTTAGCTTATTTTATATCAATACTCCTTTGTTTCT
>PVKN010020709.1:0-15825 GCA_004027915.1 Capromys pilorides
TTACTTTTAAAAACAATCCTGTGTGAGTCTTATAAGTCTCATACTATTCTTATTTCTACTGAGCATAGATTTAGATTTGATCAGTATCTCAGGGTCATATGATAGTTGGAAAATGGGAGAGCTAGCAACCTGACTCTGATGTTCTGACCTCCAGGCCTTTGGCTGGAGACCAAGACCACTCCGAATATCATCCTCACCATCACAGCTAATCGGTCTTAAAGGCCAAGTCTAAACCAGATAGAGCACCAGGTATAATACCAGCATTATTTGTCTCTTTTGTATACCAACCCTGTGCAGCAAATACTATTACTAGCCTCTTTTCTAATAGGCATCTCATTCTCTTGTTGCTGAGACAAAATACCTGACACCCAAGGTTAAAGGAGGAAGGGTTTATGGAGCTCATGGATTGTATAGCTTTCAGTCCATAACTGGCTCGCTCTAAGGCAGAGTGGTACATGGCAGAGGAGCAATAGTTCATGGTGGTGGAAAACAACAAAAGCAACAAGCAAGAGCAAAAGAGAGAGATGAGCGCTTTCTGTCCCTTATGTTGAATCCAGTCTACTGGGATTAGGGCCCTGTAGATCCAATCAGTGGACTGATCCGGCAATCACCTAATGTTAATCCCAGCACCCTTAACCCCAGCATTGTAACATGAATATGTCACACACTCCAGATTCAGCTACCTCTGAAAAAGCCCTGAGACTGCAGAGGGCTTTGTAGAGGACATATAGACACAAACTATAACAATAGGTGAGCAGATGGAAGCTCAGAGCATTTAAATGGTCTGCTCAAGCTCTTTATAGGAGCACAGTCCATTCTGGAGTAGGGCTTTTGAGCACAGCGTCATGCTGCCTCTCCACAGGGTCAAAGTGAACACCATCTTCCCCTGCAATGAATTATAGCAGGAGATAATGTCTTAGTTATGTTTCTCATTGCCGAGACAAAAATGCTCCACACTCAAAACTTAGGTAGAAAGGCTATTTTAGCTCACAGTCTGTACAGGTTTTAGTTAATGGTCAACTGGCCTCAAATCAGGATGGCCTAGCACAGGAGTAGCACAGTCCATAGCAGGGTATGCAGAAAAAAAGCAATCAGCCTGCTTCCCTCCTTTATATTCCATGTAGCTGTGGACCTATTAGTTGGGGCCACCCACACCCAGGATATGGCTTTCCATTATCCATGCCCAGAATTATGCTGAACCAATGTATTCATCTCACACCCTAATATGTATATTCACACACCCCAGATCCAACCACCTCCAAAGGCCCCACCTATGAGTACCTAATGCTTTGGGAAACATCTAGAAACAAACCATAACAGAGGTCTTTGCCAAGGACCAGAGCTGTAGGTGCCATGGGAACAAGGTCACTGAGATTTGATTTCTTTCAAATCTCAGTGTGTAGAGAAAGCTATTACACTTGAACATTCTTCAAGGTGACTTTTTTTTTTTTAAATTTATTTATTTATTTATTTGTTTGCTTGTTGTGTTTGTTTGTTTCTTTATTTATTCATTTTGTGGCTGGCTCAGCCTGCCCTGGTGGTGGCGCTGGCACAGCATGTGGTGCCGGGGATCGAACTGCAGTCCCCGCAGTTGCCTGAGCCCTCCTAAGCAGGTGCTTTAGACCACTGAACCATCTCGCCGGCCCCTTCAAGGTGACTTTTAATCATGAAAATTAACATAGGTCAATGAAACATCAAAGCGTGAGCTAAAACTATCAGCATATTCATTCTCTTTGCTGTCCAGGTCTTGAAAGTTGTCACCACAGAGGGAAAACATGAGCCTGAACACAGTGGTAAACATTGTGCTGTTGTTGAGCTATGATGTTATGTTCAGTAGATTAAGTGCATTAAATACATTTTTGACTTGAGATACTTTCACCTTATGATGGGTATAACTAGATGTAACTTTAGCCTGGAGACATAGCTCATTTAGTAGAGCACTTGCCTAGTTTGCAAAACACCTTTAATTTCCAATACTACAGAAAGAGAAAAAAAGCAAAAAAATGAAAGAGAAAAAAGTGACTCCACTATAAGTTAAACAGCATCTATTTGTACATGAGGTATTAAATAAAATAGTACATTAAAAAAACAGATTAAAATGTATAAGTTCATATCAAGCTATAATGACAACACAGGGTACCAGTCTCTTTAGTGTATATACATAAGTATGGAATTATTTGGCCATAGGCAGAGTTTTCTCATGATAATAAGTTTACACCTTTCTTAAGGGAAAGTTTTGTCACACCATTATCTCCTCATACCCTTTCAAAAGTTTCTCTTACACTCAAAATAAGATCCAATGTATAAGGACCTGCATAATGTATAAGGACCTGCTCTGGCTTCTTCTTAATTCAAGTCCTCCAAGAAGCAGACACCAAGACAAGATGCAGGACAGAAAAAAAAGTCATTGCACCTGTTGCAGATAAAGATGAAGAGATGGGAGTAGACAGGGAAATCTTTGTGAGCATCAAACATTTGTTAAAGAGGATGGGAAAGGAAGGGAGTAAGGAAAGAGGACAAAAAGAGCCTATGGAATTCCAGGGAAGTTTTGACGATGTGGAAGGGAGTGTTCAAGCCACAGTCACTCATTAGAGGAACGGTCTGCACTACAGCTTCCTTTGTGTGGTCACTGGTCAGGGTCAGCCTTGTAGAAATGCGGCTCTGAAATCCATGACGGACTCAAGAGGTCACCAACCCAGAACTGACAGAGCACTCTGGCCCCCACAGCAGGAGATCTGGGCACTACACTGGCATGGAGTCCACCCTTCCTGTCACCCCTAAAAGCTCATCATTCACTCTCCCCAGAATTCCTTTTTGCTACAGTTATACTACTTCTATGCTTTTCCTCCAATATCTCAAGGATGTGCCAGCTTCAGAGGGTTTTCCTTGGCTTGGCAAGCTTTGCTTCCAGATATCTATACAGCCAGCTTCTTTACTTTCTTCAGGTTTCTACTCAAAGACCATCTTATCAGGAAGGCACTTACAGCAAATGACGTTTCATTACTCCTTATGGCTGAACAATATATATATATATATATATATATATATATATATATATATGGCTGTAAACAGCATAGCTTTTGTAAATTGCACTGCTATAAACATGGATGTGCATGTATACTATAGGATGCTGCCCTTAATTCTCTTAGGAATATGCTCAAGAATGGTATAGCTGGGTCAAATGGCATTTCTATGTTCAATCTTTGACCAATCTCCATTTCAGTTTCCATAATAGTTGTGTTAGTTTATATTCCCAAACTGGAAACCAATATGTTAAGTGAAATTAGCCAGAAAGTAGATATCACATGATTTGTCTTATATGAGAAAACTATAAATGAATAAATAAACTAACCAACTAAAGGAAAGAGAGCCAGAAATCAGAAAGGAGACTTACGAAGATGGGGAAGGAGACAAGTAGGAGACAAGGGGAGAAAACAGAGATGAGGATAAAGGGATTTAAAGGTATGGTATGTTACATGTGCCTACCAACTTTCTCAAATAAACCCTGCCACCAGGTAACATTGACATAATATATATGCACCTGTCTGGCAAGCTCAAGGTCTAGAGTTCAATTCCGAGTATCAAAAAAAAAAAGGGAGAAAAAGGTATTTCCACATTACTATGTGTACATGGCGTTTGCTGGTCATTCTTGGTGTTCTTAGCATTCTCTAACTTCCTCCATAGAATGCATGACCACCTGACATTGCTTGTATTTATGTCTTTGTCTGTAGCATTTCATGAGAACGAAGTTTCACAAGGATAGAAAGTTTGCTGCGCTTTGTTCGCATGTCCTTCCATGACCTGGACGAGTATCTCCCAGCCACAGAAGGCAATAGATTCTTTTCAATAAGTGAATGATGAATGTCTGTTTTGTCTACATAGCAACCATCCTGAAACACTGTTTAATGAACAAATGAATGACCCTGGACTTGTCCTGGAGGTGGGGTGTTGCACTGAACAAGATTCTTTCATAAAAATAGAATTTATATTGGATGTCAGAGTTTACCTGGGCCACTATGGAAGCAGAGGTATCTTGTTACAAGCCCTTTCCTGCTAACTCTAAAGCAGCATGGCTTACCAAAGACCATGCAGGAAGGAATGTGACTTGGCCATGGGTTAAACAAACCCAGCGGTCTTGTTTTTATTCTTGGATTTATGTTTCAATTCTAGGAGTCAAGTCTTGGTTTACATTGCATTTTAAGCCTTTCCTAGTAGTGTCTCCTTAAGAAAATATTATCAGAGGTTGGCTTCTGTGGGGGTAAATGCCAAGACTTAGAAAGCAAACATGTTCTTAACATAGCAGCTCAATTCTATTTAACAAAATCAAACATCATCCGAGGCTTGCGTTCTAAGCAAAGAAGGTAATTTCTTCACCAAATGCTGTTTCAAGGTTCCCTTTGCAATTTTATCTGTAGTTCTGGGAACCTGTGTACTGCTTGTGTTGTGGTCAGGCACACAAACTGAAGTTCCAGCCTGAAGCTGCGTCTCTGTTCTGCCACGCTGAATAACTTGGGCCTGTGGGCAGGCGTCTCCTGTAGGAGAGAAAATAAGTCCAGAAGAAGCCATAGGTGAAAGTGGATGGCAATTACCCTTGAGGTCTGAAAATTTAGGAAAAATTAACATTAAGGAGAACCAACTCTGATGAGCAATGATTCAGTAAAATGTATTGTTGATTAAATGGAAAAAGATTATTTCAAAATATCTACTATGATCACAAATGTGAAATTAATTGTTAAACCTGGGCCCATGGATACAGTGTCTTTTGCACTTCATTTATGTCACTGTGTGATAGAAAAGGTAGAGCTTTCCAACAAGGAGTCAAACTCTGACTTTATTACCACTTAGACTTGAACCAGAATAGATATGGAAAATTTTTGAGGGAAGCCAAATGACCGATAAGGCGAGTAAGCAAGCAAACATATTTGTCATTCCTTTACAATTTAATTTCCTCAACTTTCCACTTGTGATCCTCTAGGGTAAGCACTCAATTTTGGGCTGTCAGGCTGCTTCTGGGCTGGGACTTGGAGCTGAGCAGCTCTCCCTGCTGAGCAGGCAGGGCTTGGAGTTGGTGTAATAAACAGATAGTTCCTCATGCTTGCGCTGGGCGATCTCTTTCCTCTGTGGCCTTCCCTTCACTGCCTTGAGTCCAAGTAGGGGTTACTGTATTGTAAACCAGACTGGGATTGAGTCCATTAGCTATTTCCCAAAAAGAATGAAACTTTGTTCCTCAAGGAACTGGAGATAAAGGATGTGATTTTTGAATAGGGAAATTTCTGTCCCAGCATTCTAACTCCTCAGTCCTACCTCAAGTAAGGCTGTTTTTATCTCTTTGAAAAATCATAGCTTTGAGTCTCCAAGACTAAAAAGATGTTAGGAGAAGGATGTGTATAAAAATCTGCACTCATATTTTGTATAAAAATCTGCATTCATGTTTTGAACAGTAAATGTACAGAAATGAGGTTTCATAGATTGCACTAAACTAAGATTCTGGTGCAGTTTGGTAGCAAAAGTAATGAAAAGGGCAGAGGATTAAAGGGCAGAGAAACCCCAAACAAAGGTCAGAAGGTCAAAGGTCAACAGGAAGAAACAAATCAGAATATATCAAGAGAACAGATGATAAAGATGACCTTTCAGCAGCTTTTCAATTCATCCCTTCTAGTCTGTAATCCCCTTAGTCTAAAACGACTTAGAGGAAACAAAGTCTAAATGTCGCCCTAGTGCAGACTACACCTGTGTTTTTCCTCATATGAAGGTCTCCAAGGGACAAGGAAGAGGTGACCAGTCCCAAAAAATCCTGGCATGTGACAGTGGCTTAGAGAGGTGGCTCCTGTGCAGGAACAAGTGGTTGAATTTGGCAAGGAAATGTGTGAATATAAAATATCGCCAAGTGAAATGGAAGGTAACCTTGTTTTGGCAAAAGATTGTCTTTTTATTTCATGTTATTAAAAATTTCATATTCTCCTGCAGACCACGAAACCACCTGGACAAGGAGGCTGAGCTAAAATAGGGTACCTTCTACCTCACACCAAGCCACCAAGGGAGCCGCTATTTCTGAACACTTTTCCAAACTCTTGGTTATAATTGGCTTAAGCTCCCAGAGCTGAAATCCCTTGGGCAATGTGAACAAAAAGTTTTTTTAAACCACCAGAGCGCTGGATCACTCACCAGTCTTCAATTTCCTGAAAAGGTGAACTGTTAGAGTTTATTTGGTGCTGCCTCGCCTCTTATAATATTTGACAGAGTGTGTAAAATAGTTAATTATAACCATTCCTGTTTTGTGATCCTAGAACCCAGTGTGGGTTGAGTGGGGAACTGGCATTGAGGAGAAGAGGGCAAGGAAAATAGCACAGCCACATCTGAGGTGACCTCTGCATCTTCATTTCATTCTTTCTTCTGCTATAAGACTAAAAGGATCATCCTTGATCAATTACCAACAGGAATTTTCTTTCTGTTAGGAGTGAGGATGGGGTGGGGAAAAGAATCACTACAAAGGAAACTGGCTAATTACTTAAGATATGACAGTTGCAAGTAATTTAAAACAAAAGCACAAAGACATGTACTGAGTTTCTCCTAAGTGTCAGCATGCAACAGGTTGTGTAGAACGCAGGGAGTCAGACACTGGCTTCACTGAGACCACCATGCTGTCTCAGGTCCCGATACCAAGTGTAATTAGAACCAGTCACTCCAAAGCTACATCTTGGTGGTCTGGCCACTACCCCAGATGTGGTTTATCAAAAGAGGCCTGTTAAACCATTTTCACAACTGGCCATTTTAGATAAGTAGCTAAGTGTTTGAGGTTGAATCCTCTCTTTTATATTCAACCCCAGAAGCGCTTATTGTTCACATTGTTCATTGAGACACACAAAGGAGGGTTTAAAAAACAGTTACCCATGAGGTTGGTTATTCTGAAGAAGCCCTGGAAAGCAGTGGCTTGTGCATTGTGGGTGTCTCTGTGTGTAGGCACATGTCGCATGGACACTACAGTGACAAGACCACTGTCTAGGACCTAGAGGCTCAGAGGGTTACCCAGGGTGGTGGCACCCTGAGAACCGCTTCCTTGGAAACACGAAGGAAAGGCAGCCTGATGTCATGGCAGAATCACAGGATTGGGGCTCATATTTCTTCTACTTATGTATTCTGGGTGAATAATTTATTATCTCAGAGCCATGGTTTCCTCCTCTGTAAAACAAAAATAATCATGTCTACCCCACAGGACTCTATCAGGATTGTATCTGTAAGGATTATGCTTGCCCAGCACTGAGCATGGCACAGAATAGATAGGACATTTGGGACATGCAGTCTGCTTCTCCTTGACCAAATCTGGCTTTCTGTAACAAAGCAACATAAGACAAGCGCTGCAGAATCGTAGGCCACCGCTTGCTTTCTTGGATTCTGACACTATCAGCCAGGAATAGCGTGGAGCCCTTGGCAGTGCTAAAGGTGTGGGAGAGCCTGCTCTGCTCCTGAGGTACTCCCTATCCTGGTGAAGTGACTCAGAAGTACCTAGCCTCTCTAGAGTTAAATTATCTCACCTGCAAAATGTCCTTGTATAAATTCCAAGATGATTATATAGATCAGTTGAAAGTATCATTATTAGAAAATAAGCTATTGTCTGAGGGCATGGTGCTGGACACCTGCAGCCTCGGCGCTTGGAAGGCTGAGGCAGAAGGTTCATCATGTGCTCAAGTAGCCAGTAGCTCATTAATAAGTTCATGTAGCCAGTCTGGGCTACATAATGACTTCAAGAGAAGCCTGCGTTGTAAGCACAACTCTGTCTCCAGGAAAAGTGTTTTAATTTGCAGCAAATACAACATGGTGTATCTTTGTATGCAGAAAATCCTAGGAAAGCCAATTAAGTGCTATAAGAATTACTCTAAAAATTCATCAAGGTAGCAAGATACAAGTTAACACTAAAAATAAGTTATATTTTATATACTATGAAAAATGAAAGTAGGAAATAATTCCATTCATCACATCAAAAAGAAAATAATTTTAGAAATGTTTAATGAAGGAAGTACAAGACTGGTACAGTGAGAACTACAAAGCACTGCTGAGGCAAATTAGAATCGAAATGCATGGAAAGACACCCCATATTCATGGATCTGAAGATTTAATATTAGTAAGATGGTCGTGCTCCTCAAACTGAACCACACATTCAACACGATCTGCACCAAAATTTACAGTGGTTCCTTTGCATGAATTTATGTGACCATCTTAATTGTCATACAAAGCTACAAGTGACACAAAATAACTGAAACGATTTTTAAAAATAACAGAATTGGAGGACTTACATGACTGAATTTCAAAACTTACCATAAAACTATAGTATTTATGGCAGTTTGATCCTTGCATAAGGATTGAGGTATGTACCAATGGAATAAAATTGGGAACCCAGTAATAAACTCTTAATATTTATATTTAGTTGAGCTATGACAAGTATTTCCTTAAAAAAAATGCAGTGGGAAAAGAAGAATATCAGGGCCAGCCCAGATAACTCAGAGGACTAAAGCGCCTGCTTAGGCAGAGTGCAGCGGCAGGCATTCAATCCCTGGCGTGCCATGCTGGCCCCACCCCCGAGGTGCGCTGAGCTGGTGACTGAGACTGCATGTGGTGGCACGTGCCTGTAATCCTAACGCTGGAGAGGCTGAAAACAGGAGAATCACTACGAGCCTGATCTACATATTGAGACCCTGTGGACCTTGTACTAAATACATTAATAAAAGAAAAGAAAAGAAGAATATCTCCAACATTTTGCTGGTGCAATTATCTCACATTACACACACAGACACACATACAGACACACACACACACACATAACTCAAAGTGAGTCAAAAATATAAACGCAGTTAAAAGTATGAGACAGGAAAAATAGGAAGTCCTCATGATGTTGGGTCACGTAATTATTTCTTAGTTATGACAGAAAAAGGACAAATACTAACAGAAATAAGTAACAAATAGAACTTCACTACTATTAAATTTTTTGTACCTTAAGACCATCAAAAAAGTGAAAAGACAAACCACAACATGAGTTGCAAATCATATATGTCATAAAGAATTTATATCCAGAATACAGAAATAGTTCTTATAGCAAGAAATGAGGAGATTAATTTGAAAGCAAGTAAAATGATCTGAATACACAACTTCTCCAAAGACATCATAAAATATCCAAAAAGCACAGGAAAATATACTGAACATCATTAATCATCAGTGAAATGAAAAATCAAAGCCGCAAGTTGCATCCCACTCGAATGGCTGTAACAATTTAAAAAAATCAAAGTTGTATTAGAGATGTAGAGATATCAGTACCTTCATATATTGCTGATGGAACATAAAATGAGGCCACTATTTTCAAAAAATTAGCAATTTTTCAAAATGTTAAATTACCATATGGCCCAGCAATCCTTCTCTAAGGCATCGACCCAGGAGAATTGACAATATGTCCACACAAAAACTTGTACCCAATTCTCAAGATGGCACTATTCACAGCAGCTAAGGAGAAACAACCCAGATGTTTAATCATTGATGGTAAGATAATTAAAATGTGATCTATTAAAGCACATGAAGATGTGCTCCTATTCATACAATGGGATGCTTCTTGGTAATAAAGAGGAATGACATATTAATTTCTATTTTACTTTTTTCTAATTGCTTAGACAAAATACCTGACACCCAAAGTTAAAGGGTTGAAGATTTATTTAGCTCACAGTTTGCAGAATTTATTTATTTCTTTTATTGTGATACACAGATACAACATAAAATGCTCTATTTTCACCATTTTGAAGTCAAAAGTTCAGGAGTATTTGCTATTCACATTGTTGTATAACTACCACCACTCTCCACACTTAAAATAGATTAATTTTGTTGAATGTAAATTTTACCTCAAATTTGTTGGTCAGGTTTCAAAGGCCAACTGGGATCACAATTGTATAGATTCACACAGAATGTTCAATTGGTATTTTGATAACTAAGTCAGATCCTTGAGATTCCCAGACATTCAGGAAAATATGAACCCCCAAATCCTTCTATTGCATAATTTACCTCTGTACTGGTCTTCCTTTCTTTCAAGTTCCCTAGTAGTCTCACCAACCCTGATGCTAAGTACATGTTAGCAAACTTAATGACTGGCTATTTTATTTAATTTCTCTATTTGATAGCAGTGATCTTCTGCTTGAACTTTCCTTACTACTTTGACCTTACTGAAATCCTAAATTTCATTTTGGGTCTCTGTGAAAATGGTCTTAGACAGATTTGTGCTTCCTTGTCTCCTGCAGGATCACTCCTTCTAGAATGGGCTTCCTAAATGCAAGGAAGCCCTCAGGTTCCCTCTTGCCCCCTTTTGCTTCTCTTGCCATGATCTTCTCAAGAGGACTCATCTGCTCACATAATTTTCCACTACAGTAAGGATTAATGATGAATTGATATTTTCAAGTCCTCATGGCCAAAAGTGCAAGAATATGAACTATTGCTGTAGGTACTGTATTGAAATATTTTACTAAAATAGTAACCAGCATGTTTTCTCCCTGCATATTTGCCATGTATAGAGGTCAAGGAGATATCCATCCCCCTCCCCCCCATTTTTGATAATTCATAGTTTCTAGAACAGCTGATATTGCATTCCCTCCTGAGTTCATTTGAGCACACTGTGATGTTATCACTGAAGCTGGCCCTGGTAGAAAGTTTTCTTCCCAGATGAGAAAGAAATAAATATGAGCTGGCTGGTGCAGGGAGAGTGGAAGAACTCCACAGAGGAGGACTGATGTCTGTGAGAGGCAACACGGGAGCAGCAGGATTCCAGCTCAAAGCAACAAAGCCTAGATTTGGAGAACACGTGATGATCAGTATGAACCAAAGAAATGGGCCATGGCCCTATTAGAAATGCATGTGACCCAAGGACCTTTGCATAATTCTAGGACAAGAGTAGAAGTTACACTACCCAACCCAGCAGAGAATGAGCACAAATTTCTTCTAAGACCAGTGGAGTGAGACTTGGCATCAGATTTGAGTTTATTTCTTTTATTGTGGTATATGAACACAACAAAAAATGCTCCATTTTCATCTTCTTGAAGTGGCAGTTCAGTGGCATTTGCATACTTACACTATAGTATAACCACCACCGCTCTCCATCTCTAGAGATTTTTATTAGCCCAAGCTGAAAAATGTAGATAAACACCAACTTTTATCCAGCTCCTACCTCCCAGTAATAAATATTCTTCTTTTGGTCTCTGAATTTGACACTATTTTTCTTTTTGGTAATTTCTTGTACTCTGTGACACAACGCATTTGACTTGACCTGTAACTACCTTCAAGGATCACCCACAAATTTCCATTTATTTAAAGAAAATACAGAAATGTCATGTTTCTTATACACTCAAGTTTGTGAATTTGGATCCACTTTACATAGAGACTAACTGATTAATCTGATTCTGAGATGTTTTTCTTTCTAATCCCCTCAATTCAAACAGTTCTGCCAATTCCAGCCCCACAGGGTCTGTCAAATTCTTGACATTAGGTTCATTCTGGAACTGGGGACCTGACTCACAGAATATCAGTCTCATATTGGACTCAGGTGATCTTTAAACCTAAACTTGTCAAAGCAGGCAGAGTAATTGCCTCAAAGCCCAGCTCTGGTTCCCCAACTCCTCTCATCATTCTTGTATCCAACGTTTGGCTTGTGTTTCATCATCTGCTTGTAAGACCCTTCCCTCCAAGGGCCAAATCTTTCAGGCTTTATTCACACAGCTATTATCTTGGCAAGCACTTCACTCACTCACAAAGGTGATCTCTGCTTCCCCTGTGTCTTTTCTATTCTGTCCGATGATGATATTTATTTCAACATACATTTAGTTCCTTCAAATTAATTGCAAGTTTTCTCTAAACAGAGGCCATGTCCTGGTAATCTTGAGAACAGCACTTCTTAGATCAGTAGATGGTTGATAGATCTTTGGATGGGTAATATTCTTGTGTAAATTTTTGTATATGGCAGCACTCTAGGATGGGTGCAATTACCACCATCCGTGACTCAGACAAAAACTGGAAAATTGCCACATGGAAGAATATGAGATCTCAAGGCATTATCTAGCTGTGAAATCTACCAGTCAATGGCTTTTTGTGTAAGAATATCTTATTTTCATAAGATGGGTGGAAGAAAGCTGGAGTTTGAAAGGAGGGTGGATGGGAGGAGACTTTACAAAGCCAGTAGGTAGTTTCAGCAAGAGGAAGGACTGATTGTTCCCAGGTTGACATCCCCACAGAAACAGGGGCATGAAGGGAGGTAGTGCTTTAAACACAGATTGTACCAGGGTTTTGAAAATGGCCACAAGGATCCTGGTTACCTCTTGCTTGAAGATGAGCAGGTTCACTGAGGGAAGCTCCTGGGGTACATTTTCAGGTACCTAAATAGGTGGCTGATCAGTTCAAAATAGTAGTCAAGGGGTAGTTGAGAACTGGAAAAATAAAGTCACATTTTTTCCCACTTGATTGTTTTAGTTTTAGCTGAATGTTATAATACATGTTGACATAAACTAAGGGTAAAGTTTTTGAGATATGTTTTGTTGTTGCTGTTGTGGTGGTGGTGGTGGTGGTGGTGGTGGTGGTACTGGGGACTGAACCCAAGGACTTTGTCCTGAGCTGCATCTCTAGTCCATTTTTCATTTTGCGACAGACTCTCACTACGTCACTAAGTTGCTCAGAGCAGGCTCAAACTTGTCATCTTTCTCCCTAAACCCCCCACAGTACTGTAATTGCAGGCACAAGTCAACACATCCAGATTTTCCTATCTGTTCCATCAGAACTTGTGTGGCTATGGCAGGAGCTAAAGGAATTACATCAAGCCTTCAATTATAACCCATGGCATGAGGATGTAGGGAGGATGGCTGAGTCCAAACACTTTCTATGTAGCTACTGCGGAATATCTTTCATGCAGTCTACACACACACACACACACACACACATACACACACACACACACACTACTTTGAATCTCATCTTTAGTTTTGGCTTGCACATTGGGAGAGATGCTAGTAGGAATGGAAAAACAAGTAAGAGCAACCAACCCTGGAAGCACAATCATGAAAGAGTGGAGTGTGATTAACAAGGGTGAGCACTGAGGCAGAGAAAAAAACCCAAGAAGACAAGCTGGAAGTTCTGGGAAAGAATGCCTGGGATTCTATCTTTGACTGTAGAAGGAGACCAACTGCAGGCCCGGCTCAGAGATCTGTAATTGGTGAAGTCTTATGCTGGGCTAGCTCTTAGACCCGAGGTCTCAGATCTCGGTATTCTGTTCGGCCCCATGAGACAAGTGATAGCATTTCTAAGGCATCTTCTGATTTTTAACTTTGTGATTTCAAATATCTTTCAGAGAAATTTGAACTGGGGTAGAGTAGATTTGGTTACATGTTCCCAAGCTCATTCACATTAAACTATGCATTAAATTTTACTCAAATCATGTTAAGATGGAGTATGAAACTCACACAGAAATGTACAGAGAAAGGTGTCATGGGTTAGGGTAAGGCCAGATGGTGAAGCTCTGAAGAATAGGCTAACAACTGGAGTCTGACATTGGATTCACCCACAAAGCCTAGAAAAAAATAGGGAAAATCCAGTCCAGCATGCTAACAAGTAGCAATGGTGTTGCTTTTGACATTGGGAATTAGAAGGATGTCTAGAGTAAAGATAAGCAGAGATAACTTGGAAGCCTATAAATATGGACCAGAAGAGTGCAGAATTCAAGATGAAATTGGGTGTATGAATGCATTAGCGAGGCTGTTAGGAAACAGTGGAGCAGTTAAGGATGAAATTCCACAGCAAAATTCTAAAGTCCAGAAGAAAGAGATAATGTAAGTCTTCCTCCATGGTGTCAGACACAAACCCAGTTTCTGGGGCTGAGCCAGCCAGAAATGTCCAACAAGCATTTATCTTCTGAGCAAGCACTGGCTCCAGATGTGGTGGTTGCCTGCCCTGTACTGACATCCTGAGAGAGTGTAGACAAACAGCAGGAGAAATTGTACGGATTTCCCTAACCTGCAGGGACAGCTTAAGGGACCCACACTGGGCATGAAAGACCATCAGAGGCTGCAGAGACCCTCATAGACTGTCACTAGTCCTGTCACAGTGAGACAATGGTGGCTCCTACAAGGTGGCTGGTATTCAAAAGATAATAGTGAGTCTCCCAAGTCCTGGCTGACTGCTCTTCAGTGGCTTTCAGTACAGTCTAAGAAACATCAAACCTGACTACCAAACCTCATCTTATGCATACTATGCCTCATGCACGCTAAACTGGGAAACAGTATTTTTAAAGACTTATGACATGAATGTATTTCACTGAATCACAAATGGATGTCTGAATCAATATTGAATTAAAATATCTGCTTAATGAACTAGAAATGAGCATGTTTTGATTACATATAGGTGCATTTTTATTTTATATCTCAAATAGATAAGTAATTTTAAAAGATAGGTAGCAAGTCATCTTTGTTTCTCATCTATGTAATTGCAGACAACCACAATCACTACTAGTTCCTTACATGTTGTGTTGTTGTTTTTTGAGGCAGGATCTTTCTTTGTAGTTCAAACTGGCTTTGAACTCACTTTAGTCTAGGCTGGCCTCAAACTCACAGTCATCCTCCTGCCTCAGCCTCTATTGTGCTAGGATCATAGGAATAAGTCATCAACCCTGGTTCTTCACGTATTTTAAACATATATTTTCCATGTAATTGGTAAAAGTTATTTTCTGGTCCTTGATGCCCCTGAATGTAGGTGTCAGAAACTACTTGGTCCCTCCTCCTACCTGGTAGAGACTGGCTGCACAGAGGGAGAGAGACAGTCTGCTTCATAGCATGGAGTCTATGTGACCAAGATTGAGGAAGAACATGTGTGAAAAGATTTTAAAATGACTGTCCACTTATACAGAGAACACAGTGCTTGGAACATCTGAGGCTGAGTCATTTGGCACCTTTTTCCAAGAGCTACTGGACCCAAAAGCATAGATGCTGGTGTCCTCCCTAAGATTCTCACAATCTCATATTCCTAACCTCAATGTGACCACATTTCCCCTCCTTGGCTGGCCCAGTGATGGCATATCTTACAGACCAACTGCTTTACACACTGATGCCCAGACTACAATGATAGCCAATAATTTGGTCCTAACCCGTCAAGGTCAGTGAGGACTCAGGACATAAGAGAACATGTATTGTAACATCCTATAACTCAATGGTGTCCCAAATTTTCTGTTTAAGGAGATTATGGGGCTACAGAGGAAAGGGATCGATGTTGTGTAGTGTACCTAGGAGAGTCACCTGGAGAGAAAACATTCTCTCAGGCTCTCACAGAGAACAAATTTGTCAAGCAATAGCTGTGACTCATTCAGATGGCTGACACTGACAAAAGATCTACAAACTGTTGTACATAGTTTCAGGGTAAATTCTGAGGGGATTTGACTGACCTTGTCAGATACAAAAGTAGCATTTTTTGTTATATAGGTATTGCTTTACCTTGGTCTTAACCATCCAGTAGAAAAGTTTAACCACGAGGTATAAAAAGTAAAGCTATATTAATATGCTAAGCTGTAAATGGCTCAAGGCAACAACTTCTGATAACCCACTACTATAATGAAATATTGGACCATATTGGGTTATTTTGCTCAATTCATACATCTAGAATATTTAATGGCAATGGAACACCCATCTCTGACAAATCAAAACAAAAAAAGGGGGATATAAATAAAAGGTCATTTTGTAGTGAAAAAAATAGTTAGGATATATATAAAGCTACTTTCTCTTAGTTCAATGAGAAAAAAGATTTGTACTAATAGTGTTTAGACAAGATATC
>PVKN010020710.1:0-15824 GCA_004027915.1 Capromys pilorides
CGCAGTCAGCCAGCCAGCCGGGTTCCTACGTATCATACCGATGGCCAACTACCCAGGGCGCTAGGAAACCCTCCCTCCCCGCACGCCTCAGTTTGCGTGGGCCCAGTGAGGGAGGTCTCCCAGGAGACAAACTAAACCAAAAAGTGGACGGAAGGTGAAAGCCTCTACACAAAGCCAAAGGCCATGATGTCTGCACTGCTTGCCCGTTTTTGTTGTTGTTTTTTGTTTTTGAATTTCATCCTGTGAGCAAAAGACCGGGGACGTATTTTGTGCGGGTTCCCAACCCCTAATCAAGGAATTTTTACTCTACCAACGACATGACTATCATTAAACCAATCACAAACTACATTATCTCTCTGCTTTTTGCTTGGGTTAAGGACAGAGCTTTCCTAAACCCCTCATGCTCTGGCTCACTTCCCCACTTGAGCCCTGCCACACACCCCCTGCTCACACGCACAGGCTCCCTTCTGCCACGAGGCCGGTCCATAAGCACCTCTCTCCAGAAGGATCCTCTCCTCCACTCAGCTTCATCACTCAGATATCTGTCCAGGTATCTCTGTCTCCCTGAAACTTTCCTCAACCTTAGCAAATCAAATACCTCTTCTGTGTGATTGTTTAATCCCTGTCACATGCATGAGACTGAAGGTTCTGAAGAGTAGGGACTATGAATGGCACAAAGGCCATGACCAGATAAAGGAATACACATGCACACTCCTGGGCCAGATAAGGACCTTTAACTTCACCACTGGGCATTCTTAAACTGAGTATGGGTTTGGGAGCAAATGTGGGTAGGTGAAGGGGTAGGACTCATCCCCAAAGATACTACCCAAATAGCAGTGACTTAAAACCCTGAAGCCCATTAACACCTTTTGTGTGTGGGCCGTGGGGGGGGGGGAGGATGAGAGGGGTATCTGCACTGAACCCAGGGCCTTTGCACTGAGCTACATACTTCCCCAGCTGCCTTCTCCCTTTTTTTCAGACAGGGTTTTGCTAATCTGCCCAAGGGAAATTGGATTTGAGATCCTTCTGTCTCAGCCTCTCAGAGTGCTGGGATTACAAGATTGGGCCTCCACCCCCCAGTCCTACTAATCTCTTAAGAGACAGGCTCAGAAAAAAGGCAAAGGGCAGATAGAAGTAAAAGAAAAATTTCAAAGATGGTTCATGCTGACAAAGGAGGTAAAAGATTAAAAGAGGAGAATCAATCAATGTTATTAAACTCTGAGACTTTAAACCAGGTGTGGTGGTATACAACTGTAGTACCCCCAGCACTCTGAGAGGCTGAAGCAGGAGGACTGCAAATTCCAGCTCAATGTTGGCAATTTACCAAGATCTTGTCCTGAGCTTAGAAAATTTTTAAAGGACTGAGGATACCACATAGTGAAGAACCACTGGGTTCAATTCTCTGTGCAGTACTAGGGTAGGGAGGTGAGGGGAGAGAGACATCTAGTACAAAAGAGCAGTCTTGGTGAGAGCAATACTAGTGTAGTTCACATTGTTTTGCTGCTCAGGGATCACTGTGTTAAAAGTGTTCCAGGCATGTCTGTGTCTCCCAGCAGCCTATTTCCCTACACTAGAAAATGGGAACTGCCAAGTGTATCTCCCTAGCTTCAGGGATTGGTAAACTCATCTGCCCAACCGCAGCAAGCCAAAGTACATAAAAGCTGCAAAGAACACTGTAGAATGAGCCTTTTCCATGTTTCTCCTGGTAATACATGTCCTGGGAGGAAGGCACTAATTACCCTTTGCCCTTTCTGAAGATGTTCACAGAATAAACTTTTGAAAAGAGACATAGCATCATCTAGAACAAAGTGAAGGCATGTTTACTATTTGCTATAATAAATATCTCCTTCTGCAGCAAATGGCACATTGTCCAGTAGAAAAAGGTTCATGCACCCTCAACTTAGGGTTCCTCTACTACAAAAGAACTCAGTATATACACAATGTTATCTGGCTCCCTTAGGTTGGCTCTGTGGGAATGGGTGTTAAAGGGACCTTGTTATGGTTTATGTCTAGTTGTCTCCCCAAAGCCTCATGCAATCATGGAGCAGGGACTTCTAGAGTATGAGACTTGAGTCATGATCCACTGGACTTATGTATTTTAGTACTGATGGGACTATGGGTCTGAGTACTACTGGGATTACTGGACTCTTGATTCACTGGGATTATGTGTTTTAGTACTGATGGGGTTATCAGTCTGAGTATGGCCGGGATTATTGGGGTGGCCTAAGGTGGACAGGCTGAGGCGGAAAGCCTGAATGTAATATAAAGAGAGACAGAGAGACAGACTCTCATTGTTGCTCTCTGTGCCCTGGTTGGTCTGCTGCTTCTGTCGTGATTGTTGCTGTTTCGCCGCCATGAACTGGAGGCTCTCTGCCCTGTTCCACTCAGCCTTGGGCCAGCTGAATATGGACTGAAACCTCCAGCAACTGTGAGCTAAATAAACCTCTCCTTCCTTCATTTTGAGTGTCGGGTATTTGTCCCAGCAACAAGTAAACAGTAACTAAGACAGACCTACTACATCAAAATGCTAATAAGCTGGCCACTGTTCTTGTTAGGAGGAATAAAAGATCATTCGCCTCTAATTTGGTCGGTTGGTCAACAGGGTCTCACTATGCAGCTCAGGTTGGCGTTGAGCTCATTTTGTAGTCCAGGCTGGTTTCAAACATGCAATGATCCTCCTGCCTCAGTCTCTTCAGTGCTGGAATTACAGGTATGTGCCACCATGCCCAGCCAGTATCACTGATTTCTGATTCAAGAATTTGATATCTTCTACCAGCATCCATAAACTTGTAGCAAGCCAGGTGTGCTGGTCTGTCATCCCAGCTCTGGGAGGCTGGGCCAGGAAAACTGTCACAAGTTCAAGGCTAGCCTGAACTATATAGCAAGACTCTTGTCTCTGTCTGCCCCTTCCGTCTCTGTCTCTCTCTCTGTCTCGCTCTCTCTCTCTCTCTCTCTCTCTCACACACACACACACACACACACACACACACACACATAACTCCAAAACTCCAAAATAACAAACCACTGTTAAGCTGGGCGTGGTGGCACATGCCTATAAGCCCAGCATAAGCCCAGCACTTGGGAGGCTGAGGCAGGAGGATTGGTGTGAGTTCAAGACCAGCCTGGGCTGGTGAGCTGCTTAGAGCAAGCCTGAACTGCATAATGAGACCCTGTCTCAAAAAGACAAAAAAGAAAGGGGGGGACCTGGGGAGATAGCTCCGTGGCACAAGTGCCTGCCTGGGAAGTGCAACGTTGTGAGTTCAAACTCCAGTCCCCCTCCTTGCAAAAAAAAAAAAAAAAAAGACAAAACACTGTTTTTGTGTCTGCTCACCAGTGGCCCCTCTCAGGTTTTAATCCCAGTAAAAACTGTCCTCATTTGTGGAGGATTGTGTAGCTCAATAGTCTTCCTCTTTTCCTAACATACACACTCTACTATACTGACGTAGGCACAGTGGGATTCTTAGGATTAGATTAGAGACTGGACCCCTTTCAGAGACCTGTATCTCAGCACACAGCCTGCAGTTTTGATATATAGCTACATCTCCTGTGTAGCTATACTTTTCTCCCTAAGACCATCTTTAAGTAAGTACTTCTTCCTAAATGAAAACAACAAAAGGGGCCGAGGAGATAGCTCCATGGCACAAGTGCCTGCCTGGCAAGTGCAAGGTCGTGAGTTCGAACCCCGGTCCCGCCAAAAAAAAAAAAAAAAGTTTCCCTTCTAAATTCCCCTGTCAGCCTACTTACTTTGGCCCTTACAACAAGTCTGATAACCAAGTACCCTCAAGGGGGTGGCAATGGGATCCTACTCCATAAAAGAGGACAACAGCCCCAGATTCAGGTGATGTCTCAGTACTAAGGACCCCCACTCCTTCCAGAGTGGCTTTCTATTGCTTCCTGAACAATACCTGAAATAGTTTTTGCTTTGCACTGATCTTGACTCATTTTCTTCCTCCTTTATCAAAGAGACATGCCTGGCAAGGATACATATGGTGACGCTTCGACCCCAGGCCCACCAATCATATCACCATCCCTGTGATACTGTGAATATGTATGTGTCTCACGAAATGAGACAAAAACCTTTAGAGTATCAGGGAGTGATGAATGTTTTTTGTAAACTTAATGCTTAATGGCAACTGGAGGCACTTGGATACCTACCACACAACCACTTGTCAATAAAAAGACCAAGGCATGAATAGAAATCAGGCTCTTTCTCCTCTCCAGAGGCCGGCAAGTCAGAGCTGAAACTTAAGTTGATCATTTGTGGCCAATGATCTACTTAAGCATGCCTGCTAAAACTTCTATAAAAATTCAAAAATGGCATTCAGGAAGCTTCCAGACAACCAAACAATTAAAGGTTACTGGAAGGTACGGAACCCAGAAAGCATGGAAGCTCACTATTTATTCCTTGTGACTGGTCCTATACATTTTCCTTTGTGTGGTATGAGGACACAAACCTATAATTCCAGAACCCTGAGAGGCTGAGGCAAGAATCAAAATTTGTCATTCACCCTAGCCAATGAGAGTGTCTTAACACAGGGCTGAGGATATGGTTCAATGACATAAGCATCTGCCTGGCAAGAGCAAGGTTCTGAGTTCAATCCCTGGTATTGAGAAAAAAAAAAGTATCTTAACATAAAAATAGGCCACGTAGTGAATCCTTGTTTCAAAACACACAATAAACAAATGAATGAACAACTCAACAAAAGGATGCTTAAAGTTATTCTTTTACTTTGAACAACTTATTTAACTGAAATGGGCTTTCTTTGGTTTAACCAAAGTGACTTTCATTTATTTTGATACAGCGTTTCCTCAAGGTAATTTACAGGATCTTCAAGCTAGTACAAATATCTCATAAATATTTAATATTTGGGTGGGCCAGCCAGATAGCTCAGCGGACTAAAACATGTGCTTAGGCAGAATGCAGTGTCCACGGTTCAACCTCCAGCGTGCCATGCTGGCCCCACCCTGGGGGCATACTGAGATGGCAACTGAGACTGGGCATGGTGGTGTCCACCTGTAATCCCAGTGCTTGGGAGGTTGAAAACAGGAGGATCACTACGAGGCCAATCTACGTAGTGAGACCTCTAGACCCTTTACCAAATACATTTTAAAAGATTGAGCACCGGGCACGGTGGCGCATGCCTGTAATCCCAGCACTTGGGAGGCTGAGACAGGAGGATTGGTGTGGGTTCAAGACCAGACTGGGCTACAAAAGTGAGCTCAAGGCCAGCCTGAACTGCATAGCGAGACCCTGTCTCAAAAAGACAAAAAACAAACAAACAAAAAAACTGAATATTTGGGTATACACTTGTATACCTCAGCAATATCTTTCAGCAAGAAAAACACTGAAGAGTACAGTCTAGACACAATTACTAGGTACAGTGAAAATCTGTTCCAAATATTTCTGAGGTAAAAAGGCACCACATACCTGTTCAATTAAGAAAATCATCCTTACAACCAAGGATCTAGAACACTTAAGCTACCAATTAGGTACTGAATGGCAAAGCAACACCTCTAGTGTATGTCATGAGTTCTAAGGAAATAACTTCCAACTACTCAGGCTCCTTCCCATTGGTTCTCACAAAGTGTGCTTCTCAGAGTCAGGCAGGCTGGTGCTTCAGTCGAACCCAGGGACCTTTCTCTTTGGCTTCCTTCTTTTTCTGATCATTTTCCTTGACACATTTCAGGAAACTATCACAACTCTTTGAGTGTTTAAAATGCTCAATATGCACATTAATCCTCCTGGCAAGTATCTTGCCCTTGTTTACAACAATGCCAACTGCATACCGGGGAACACTGCAGATTCTTCCTGTTTTGCTATGGTAACATTTTAGAGGCATTACTTTTTGCACAGATACCCATTCACTTGATGTCTACAATATCACCCTTTTTGTACATTTTCTTGTATGTAGCCAACAGAACCCTACAAAGCCTGGAGAACATATACTGGGTTCCATTTCTCTTGCTCTTTTTCTTTTTGTGGGACTGGGGTTCAAACTCATGACCTTGCACTTGCCAGGCAGGCACTTGTGCCAAGGAGCTATCCTCCCCGCCCCCTTCTCTTGCTCTTTATGTTAGTCATCTTGGCAGATTACTGGAAGATGATAGTTCTGGCTGAGAGGAAGGCCTCAACTCTACTTTTAAAAGCCCAACTCAAAACAGAATATCCTCTAAGATTTAACTAACACCACCTCTTCTGGAAGCCTTCCTTGACCTCTTCAAGAAACAGTATTTTTGGTCCCTACTAGTCTTTTATGTGCTGAGTAATTGCATGATGAATCAATGCCTGGTTACTGATTTCACTACTGATAACCATGGATTTCACTCATTCTTTTATTCCACTATTCCCACAAAATAGGCCTGTCCGTAAAGAGGAGCCTGCCTCTTGCCTATCCTTGGTTGTTTTGTTTTCATTTTGAGACAAAGTCCCTGTATGCAGTTCAGTCTGGCTTTGAGTTCACTTTGTAGCCCAGGATAATGGTGAACTTGCAATGATCCTGATGCCTCAGTCTCTTCAGTGCTGGGATTATAGGCATGCACCAGCACATGCAGCTTCACTTAAAACATTCAAGTTTTAAAATGTGTCTGTGTATCCCAGATCTCTCTTCTTTCATTTCATTTCTTTTGCAGTGCCAGGGATTGAACTCAGGACCTTGCACTTGCCAGGCAAAGGCTTCTTCTACTGGGCTATCTCCCCAGCCCCCACTTCATCCCAGATCTTTCTTCTGAGCACTGGTCCAGATATTCAGCCTCTTATCTGACACTCTGTTTAGCCTAATCACAGATATCTCACATTTAGCCTTTTCAAACTGACTTCCATCAGCTGCCTCCCAAACTTATTCTTCTTCCAGGCCAATTATACTACTTTTAAATCAGTTTCTCAAAAAATCTGAGTCATCTTACCCCTTTCTTCCTCCATCACTTATTCCATCACCTCCTATAACTGCAAAGACCATTTTTTTTTAAATTTTCTTATTTATTTATTTGTTTGCTTGTTGTGTTTGTTTGTTTCTTTATTTTATTTTATTTTGTGGCTGGCTCAGCCTGCCCTGGTGGTGGGGGCTGGCGCAGCATGTGGTGCCGGGGATCGAACTGCAGTCCCTGCAGTTGCCTGAGCTTTCCTAAGCAGGCGCTTTAGACCACTGAACCATCTCGCCGGCCCGCAAAGACCATTTTGAAATACTAATCTGTTCACATCTATGCTATACTAAGAAGTGTGTGTGTGTGCGCATGTATGTTTGTGATTATTAGATGAGATAGTAACCAAAAAGACCAAGGCATTGGGATTTTCAACACCCTTTCCTTTGCATTGACCTACAGAGAGAGAAGAGGAGCTGGAGGCAGAGTTCAACCACCAATGGTCAATGTTATAGTTTTTATACAGGTGTCCCCCCAAAAAGCCTCATGCAGTCAGGGGTCAGCTTCTGGAATTTGGAATTGATTATTGTGGGTGTGGGTGCTGCACCTCCTCTGGGGCAGGTGGTTTGCATTTCTTTTCTTTTTTTTTTTTTTAAAGGAATGTTTGTTTATTTATTTTATGGCTGGCTCAGCCTGCCCTGGTGGTGGGGCTGGCACAGCATGTGGTGCTGGGTATTGAACTGCAGTCCCTGCAGTTGCCTGAGCTTTCTTTCCTAATCAGGTGCTTTAGACCACTGAACCATCTCGCCAGCCCCATGCATTTCAATGTAAGGAAGGAAGAGAAGTTAGCTGCTTGAGCAGCTGTTACTCTCCTCTTTGGCTCTGGCTCTTTGCTGCCGCCATGAAAAGTTGTTCTCTGCCATGTGCCGCTCTGCCTTGGAGCCAGCTGAGTATGGACTGAAACCTCCAGTAACTGTGAGCTAAATAAACTTTTCCTTCCTTCATTTTGAGTGTTGGGTGTTTGTCCCAGCAACAAGAGTAACTAAGACAGCCAATAATTTTATCACTCATATAAAATAATGAAATAACTATAAAAAAACTTATACAGCTGGAAGTAGTGTTACAAATCTGTAATTCCAGCCAGATTTTAAGCCTCTCTAGGTTGCTTTGCAAGATTCTGACTCAAATGTTTTCCAAAAATGAGTAGGGGCAGAGCCAAGAATAGAAGAGTGAGAAGTCTGAATAATACACCAGCCTCTTCTCTTCTGTCCCTGCCTGCTCACTACCCAGAACATCTTCCACCATGGCTAAATCAGTAAGTTCCCACTTGAACAAAGGCATCAAGCCGGTGTGCATGTCCTTGCCTCAAGGCAACAAAGTCTGAGCACAATGTATACATAGATTGATGGTATTGGGACTGTGCTGCAAGACATTTACCCTGGAATAAGCCCAGGTGTGCAGAAGTGTTCACCTGAATGGATTTTTTTTTTTTGCAGGACCGAGGTTCAAACTCACGACCTTGCACTTGCCAGGCGGACACTTGTGCCACGGAGCTATCTCCCCAGCCCCACATGAATGGAATTTTGATGGCTCTAGAACTTTTAATTCTGAAGGTTTTGACAGTGACATGAACTATATCCTTGCTATCATGTTTCAGGATCTCAATAGCAAGTGGTGTTCTGTGAAGTTTTCAGGTAGAACTAGAAGCCTAAAGAGACCAATTTAAGTAATACCTGCAGAGCAGGAAGTGCAGCTCGGTGGCACAGTGCCTACCTGGTAAGCATGAGGCTCTAGGTTCAATTCCTAGTACCAAAGAGGTTGGGGAATCAAAGCTGGAGCCAGTACAGTGGCTCATTCTTATTGTCCCCACATTCTGTGAAGCTGAGGCAAGAGGGATGCAAATTCAAGTCCAGCCTGGTGAACTATAGAGACCCTGTTTCAAAACAAAACAAAACGAAACAAAACATTCTGCAAATGGATAGTGGACATAGTATGCAACTAGAAGCCCTGCTTCAGAATGCAGTAGGAATATAGTTTCATGAAACAAATGGGTAGCCCTATAGTTGGCTTTTAAATGGTTCCCTTGGTCCCAAGGTCCATATTACTTGTGGTGATCCTTCCGTCTCAGCCTCTGGAATGCTGGGATTACCATATGTACCACCAGGTACCTGACTTTTATGTTTTTTTCTAAAAGCAGAAAAACATCCTGGTCATTAGGTACCAAATTTGGTTTAGAAATATGGATCTCTAAAGGGGCTGGCAAGATAGCTCTGTGGCACAAGTGCCTGCCTGGCAAGTACAAGGTTGTGAGTTCGAACCCCAGTCCCGTGCCAAAAAAAAAGAAAAAGGAAACATGGATTTCTAGTCAGGTATGGTAGTGCACATCTATAATCCCAACACTTAAAGAGTCTGAGGCAGAAGAATCAACATGAGGTTAAGGCCAGCACATCTGGTTTATATAGCAAGTTCAAGTCCAAACTAAATTAAAGGGTGAGGCCCTGTCTAGAAAGAAAGAATAAACAAATGAATGAACAAAAGAAAGAAAGAGCATGATACATTGGTGCACACCTATAATCCCAGCATTCACAAGGCTGAGACAGGAGGATCACTGAGTTCACAGCTAACTTGAACTACATAATGAGAACCTGTCCCCCAAAAAATAAGGGCTCGGCAGATAGTTGAGTGGACTTAAGCAGGTGCAGGGACCAGGGTTTGATCCCCACCTAGCCCCATCTCCGGGGCATGCTGAGATGGGTGACTGAGGCTGCGTATGGGTGGTGTGCACCTACAATTCCAGCGCTTGGGAGGCTGAAAACAAGAGGATCACTATGAGTCCAATCTACATAGTGAGACCCCATACTAAATACATAAAAGCAACAACCACTACCACCAAAACACAATAAGGATCTCCTTTTGGTAGGGGTGGGTAATATGGCTCTTGCTCCTTCATTACCACAAAAAGGTATCCCTTCCCTGTCCACCCATCTGCAGGAGGACACTGGACAATTAACATGTGGATATGCAAAACTAGCAGTTACCTAAGCATCATGGCTGGGTTTATTTATTGTTTTTTTGGAAGGGCTACAGGGTGCTCACTATCTTACTACTAGATCAGACTCATGGTGATCCATCTGTTTACTGCCTCCCAAGAGCTGGGATAACAAGGGCATGCCACCACACCCAGTCTCAATTGCTGCCTTAGTGCGCCCCCTGTGTGTAGGGGCACAGCAGGCCCAGGGATCAAACCCTGGCCTGCTTGCAGGCACTTTAATCTGCTGAGCTATTTGGCTGGCCCTCATGGCTGGGTTTAGAAGACATATATACATGTTCATACCTGGGTTCAGAAGTAGGTGTTCACTGCTCAACTTGAGCATGCCACTGACAAGGGCTACTGGAATTGTTTTCTGGTAGGGCCAACATGTTGCTAAAGTAGGCCTTTTTGATGTATTATATTTTTAAAAAGGAAAAAAAGTATAGATATTAAAAAAATTTTAGAGTTTTTAAGTGTGATTTTACAAAACTGCCTGGTTTAGTTGTCTCCTTCTACTCCGCTCTTGGAGTTGGGTACAGTGATGGAGTTAAAACATTTATAATTTTGTGTCTTAGTATCTTTTCTCCTAGTGCCTATCTCCCTTTCTTAAGCACCCTAAGCAGCAGTTTCTTTTTATAAGGCCCACCATCACCCCTACACTTCCCCTACCATTCTCTGGTTGTTTTTGTGCTGGCTCAACAGGCCAGCTGTGCTTTTTTCTTGTCATGATGACTTCTAATTGTCATTGCATATTTAGATAAGTAACTCAATATAAAACTATAACTGCCCAGGGCCAGCCAAATAGCTCAGAGGATTAAAGCATCTGCTCAGGAAGAATGCAGTGGCCGGCAGGGGCTGGGTTTTGATCTCTGGCATGCGATGCCAGCCCTGTCCCAGAGGCACGCTGAGATGACACTTGAGACGGCATGGCGGCACGCGCCTGTAATCTTAGCTCTAGGGAGGCTGAACACAGGCGGATCACTATGAGTCTGATCTACATAGTGAGACCCTGTAGACCTTGTCCTAAAATACAAAAAATAAAACAAAACAAACAAACAAAAACTGTAACTGCCCAAAGCAGTGCTTACATATCAATGTAATGCTTATTTTTTTTTTCAAAAAAATGGAAGCTGGGGATATAAACAGTATGATCACTCAATATGGTGAATGACTATATTATCATCATCATCATCATCATCATCATCATCATCATCATCATCACCACCACCACCACCACCACCACCACAAGCCAAGAGTGGTGGCACACTTATGTAAGCCCAGCACTCCAGATGCTGAGCCAGAAGGCTTGCTGAAAGTTTGAGGCCATCCTGGGCTACAAAGTGAGCTCAAGGCCAACTGGAACTACATAGAGAGAATGCTTCAAAAAGAAAATAAAATAAATAACCTTTGTTATAATAAAAGACATATTGCCACTAATTCCCTTCAAAATATTACCCTTTGCTTTGAACGTATGTATCCCATTCTTTTTGTCCCTTTCTAAAGCAGTTCAAGAACTCCTTTCTTGAGTTGCTATAATTGCCTTCACGTCATGAATTGATTAAATAGAGGTGGTTTCTTTTTTTTACTGTAATACAGCATTTTTTAAATTTTTAATAAGAAATAACAATGATAGTTTCAAAACACATTAGTAGTGCACTCATAATAATTGATACATTGAATATTGTTGTCCTGATAGTAGTTATACAGAGCACAGTGTGTAGGCATGATAAATTTTCTAATCTAACAGCCTCCAAAATATTTACTTCTTATTATCACTTTGATTTTGGAAAGAGCCAGATCCAGCAAACAAGATAAGGACAGTTTTTATGAGCCTGTATTTTTGTTGGATAACACCTGATGGCAGCATTCACCATATTTTGAATCACATCTAAAGATTCACAAAAGAAGACTTCCACAAATGCTTCACAAAACAGCAAGACAGAAGGGATAAAAATGTTCATAGGAGTACTCTAAGGGAGATTAATGGCAGGGGCTAGAGAGATAGCTCCATTGCACAAATGCCTGCTTGGCAAGTACAACGTTGTGAGTTTGAACTTGGTTCCGCAAAAAAAAAAAAAAAGAATAAGGGAGATTAATGGCAAAGTGTCTTTTACTGTAATATGATTGTAAAAAATTAAATATCCAGAGGCTAAGGATATAGCTCAGTGGCATGGCACCTGCTTAGAAAGTACAAGGTCCTGAGTTTTATTCCTACTACCAAAAAAAATAAATAAAAATCTGTCTGTCTGTCTGTCTGTCTGTCTATTTATTTCAACTTCTAGCTCAATGGTACATTGCTTGCCCAGGATACATAAGGTTATGGGTTTAATCCCAGAACTAAAAAAAATGGGTTTAGGGACTTGTGCATTGATATAGAAGTGTTGGCATGCTTGGAGAGAGCAAACACGCCCTACTACATACCTAGCCCTACACATGTCTTCCATTTGGGACTTCCCGAGTTGTATTTTTCTTCTTTGAGTTTTTATTTATTTATTTTTTTAAAAGTTTATTTTATATTTTTAAACCTCATTTATTTATTTGTGTTCTGGCCAGCTCAGCCAGCCCTGGGGGTGGGGCTGGCACAGCATATGGTGCCAGGGATCGAACCACAGTCTCTGTGGCTGCCCAAGCAGGTGCTCTAGACCACTGAGCCATCTCGCCGGCCCCTATTTATTTATTACTTTAATAAGAGATAACAATATGATAGTTTCAAAACACGTTAGTACATTCGCAGTAATCGACATATTGCATATTGTTTTCCTCATAGTAACTATACAGAGCACAGGGTGTAGATGTGATACATTTTCTAATTTATATTGGTGAGAAAAGAAAAAAAATTTTTTTTTTCTTTGAGCTAAGAGGAAGCAGTTGTATACATAGTCCAATGTTCCATAACTGCAGTGGATTACTGGTGAAACTAGCAGTGTTGAAGGCTGTTGATTTAAGTCTCTTACAGCTCATCATACTAATCTAGCTCTGCATTTTTTTTTTTTTGGTTTTTTTTTTTTAATTTTTATTTGTTTGCTTGTTTTCTTTATTTCTTTATTTATTTTATGGCTGGCTCAGTCTGCCCTGGTGGTGGGGCTGGCGCAGCATGTGGTGCCGGCGATTGAACCACAGTCCCTGCAGTTGCCTGATCTTTCCTAAGCAGGTGCTTTAGACCACTGAACCATCCCGCCAGCCCTAGCTCTGCATTTTATGCCTCATAATTAAGCTTTTCTGCTGGGTGATCGAGGGCAAGTGAAAGCACGACCTATTTAACAAAACTTTCATCTTTTGTATTTTCCAAGGTCAGATATTCTCAGGATTAACTTTGGAACCATATACAGTGCTTTGTAGAACTATTGTCAGTGTCAGCCATCAGAACGAGTCACAGCCATTGCTTGACCAGTTTGCTCTCTGTGAAAGCCTGAGAGAATGTTTTCTGCCTAAGTGATTCTCCCTGGACACGCTATACTTCATTTATCCCTTTCCTCTGAAGTCCCATAATCTCCTTGAACAGAAAATTTGGGAAACCACTGGGTTATAGGATATTACAGCACAGGTTCTCTTATGTCCTGAATCCTCACTGACCTTGAAGGGTTAAAGCCAAAATGATGGCTATCCTCGTAGTCTTTCTTTTTCTCCAATTTTTGGTCTGTTAACTTACATTTTCAACCCTCCAGCAGAGAAGCTTCGTGATACTATTATTCTATAACACAGGTAATTGAACTTAACATCACTGTCTTTCTGAACATCAAACATCTTAGACTTGGCTTGACATTGGTATTTTCCTTCAATCGTTGATATTCTAATAAACTTCTATAGAATGTGATAAAAGCAGTTACGTATTTTTACACAGACATTTAGAAACCAAGGATGTACAAACTGTAGCCTGTCAAGCCTATGGCACTTTGCCTAGTCTCTTATTCTCAATTAATACTCTTTTTTGTTAACCAACCATTTACTTGAGAGAGAGTACAGCAGGAACTGAGTTTACATTAGAAGCAGTACACATCTAAAAGTCCAGATTGACATACATTCTAAGCTTAGTTTTAGTTGCATGTTGCTATCATCAATGTGAAAAACCTTTTGAAGGCTTTTAGGACCAGTATCTAATTCATCCTGTGTACATAAGTGCATAGTTTTGCTCCTGCTATGTTTCCTCTCTTTTCTGCTTCCAGTCATTTCGTCATTTAATTCATAAGTCTTTGATTTCCATTCAGTTGTGTTACGTCTTTCCATTTTTATTTCTTCTTTACATTTCTTATATTAGGGAGACTATATGATATTTACAAATGTAGGTCTGGTTTATTTCACTTATGAGCATATGTTCAATATACATCCATTTATATATGAAGTCTTCTAGTTTATCATTCTTTATAGCTGAGTAATAGTCTATTGTATAAAAATACCACATCTTTTTCAACCATTCTTCAGATGATGGGCATTTTGGTTGTTTCCAAGATTTGGCTATTACAAATTGGGCTGCTATAAACATAGGTGCACAGATATCGCTATGGTATGATGTTTTCAGTTCTGGGAAAATTCCCAGTAGGGGGATAGCTGGATTGAATGGGAATTCCAGTTCTAGTTTTTTAAGGAGCCTCCACACTGCTTTCCATAATGGTTGCACCAATCTGCATTCCCACCCGCAATGGAGAAGGGTTCCTTTTTCTCCATAGCCTCTCCAACATTTGTTGCTGGTTGATTTCTTTATGGTAGCCATTCTTTCTGGTGTGAGATGGTATCTAAGTGTTGTTTTAATTTGCATTTCACAGGTGGCTAGCAATGTGGAGCATTTCTTTATGTATTTATAGGCTTGCTGAATTTCATTCTCTGCGAAGTGTGTGTGCATCTCGGATGCCCATTTCTGGATTGGGTCTTTGAATTTTGGGACCCTAATGGTTTTTAGTTCTTTATAAATTCTAGATAGAAGACCTTTGTCTGAATACTTATTAGTTAAAACCTTTTCGAAATTTGTGGGTTGTCTTTTCACTCTGTTGGTAATTTTTTTTTTTTTTTTTTTTTTTTGTGGGACCGGGGTTCGAACTCACGACCTTCCACTTGCCAGGCAGGCACTTGTGCCACAGAGCTATCTCCCCAGCACCGATAATTTCTTTTCTTTTTTTAAAAAAAAATTTATTTATTTGTTTGCTTGTTGTGTTTATTTATTTTGTCGCTGGCTCAGCCTGCCCTGGTGGTGGGGCTAGTGCAGCATGTGGTGCCAGGTTTCGAACCGCAGTCCCTGCAGTTGCCTGAGCTTTCCTAAGCAGGCACTTTAGACCACTGAACCATCTCGCCGGCCCCCGATAATTTCTTTTGATGTGCAAAAACTTCTTAGCCAGAGGAGGTCCCATTTATTGATGCTTTCAAGTGCTAAATGTGCATTTTGATTTTTGTCCTTGAACTTTTTGCCTACCCCAATATCTTCAAGATTCTCTCCCACTTTCTCTTCCAGGAGATTTAATGTTTCTCTTAATATTTAGACCTTTAATCCATTTTGACTTTAGTTTAGTGCATGGTGATAAACTTGGGTCAAGTTTTAGTTTTCAACATGTAGAGAGCCAGTTTTTCCAGCACCATTTGTTAAAGAGGCTATCTTTCTTCCAGTAAGCATGTTTGGCCCCTTTGTCAAAGATAAGGTGGCTGAGTGTGTTTGTATTTGCTTCTGTATCTTCTAATCTATTCCATCGATCCTTAGGTCTATTTTTTTACCAATATCATGCTGATTTTATTACTGTAGCTTTGTAGTATAACTTTAGGTCAGGAATTGTAATGCCTCCTGTCTTACCTTTGTTACCTAGAATTGCAAAGACAATTTTTGGTTCCAAATAAATTTTAGGATTGATTTCTCCAGGTTTGTGAGATATGTTGATGGTATATTGATAGGAATTGTATTAAATTTGTATAATAATTCAGGGAGTATGGCCATCTTCACAATGTTCTTCCTATC
>PVKN010020711.1:0-15829 GCA_004027915.1 Capromys pilorides
GGTAGACAGGAACAGATGCTTTCAGATCTAAAGAAACAATTTGGGGAGGGGGAAGATCAAACAGAGGAAGAGGAGAGGGAGGTGGGAAAGGAAAGAACAAAGGTATACAGGAGATTGAAGCCTCTGCAGTGGATGGCAGATAAAGGAGGATCTGGTGAGATGGCTGAACCAACATCTGCCCTGGCTATAAACTCTTTGCTGCTGGCCCAGGGGCCACTCTGGAGTGGTCAGATCAGCCCTGAGGTGGCTAGGCCAGGAGGCCCAGCCAAGAATCTTTGAACCTCAACTGCACTCCAAAATTACCACCCTCACCTTTTGGCTCTTCTTCCTCTGCTTTTACAATTGGAGGGGAGTCGTAGGTGGGTCATTCAGGGTAGGGATGTCTCAGAAGATTACTGCAGGAAGAGATGAGAACAGGAGCAGGGAAGCAGGGAAATATAAGAGTGCAGGAGGCAGCAGAAATGCTAGACACACACCCAGAGACAGACAGACAGACAGACAGACAGACAGACAGACAGACAGACAGACAGACAGCTAGAGATAGCCACCTTTTCATCGGAGAGACTGAGCTGGGAAGGACAGGTTTCCAGCTGGGAGACTCACATATGTCCCCTGAGCCAGGCCAGGTGGATAAGGATGAGCTGGCTCCTGGGGTATGTGAGCTTGTGGCAAAGCAAGGGTGTGTGGGGAGTTTTCCATACCGCACCCATTTTCTCCTCTCTCCAAGCTAGCTAGCTGTCTTTTTATTTTTCCAGTTAGAACTGAAGCCCTAGTCCTTCTGAAATCTTACTCCCCAAAAGGTGTTCTAGTTAATGGAAAGTTTCCACACACACACACACACACACACACACACACACACACACACACACACACAAAATTACAGACAGGGGCAGGGTCACCAGGAAGAGCCAGACTATTATCTTGGTGGGGAGACTGCACTGCAGTAAGAACAAACCAGTTTGCCGGACTCTCAACTGAGTCACCTCCCACTCCTGCAAGGAGTGCAGCTCCATCCCTACCCCTGGATTTGAACATTTTCTTTTTCATAAAAGCCTCAATCCTATTCTGACAACCACTGGGTGGGGGTGGGGATAAATCTAAGGAACAGAAGAAGGTAATTCTACCTGTGACTGGGGCATGAAGGACTCCTTTTTGGCCTGGAATAGCCCCCTGGGATCTTTCAAAGAAGTCCTTAGATGCAGGCTGGCCCTCTGAGGGACATTTCTACTGACAACTACATCTGCCTTGTTCCAACAAGGGTCTTGAAAGGATGCCACTTCCTGTTCTTCTAACTGGGAGAAAATTGTCCTTTCAGTTCTAAGGAAAATGAAATCTGATTTGGTGGTAGCAGTGGGAGTATTGGTTGAGGTGCAGTTGAGAATATTCTCAATTTTCAATAAACAAACAAAAAATTTAGAAGGTGAACTAGGGAAAGAAAAGGAAGGTTGGGAACTAAGATAGAGACCCCAGGCGAAGCAGAGTTCACCGTTCGGTGAACCCGCTCAGCCGGCCACACAGCCCTCTTCCCCTGCCCAGCGCCCTATTGTCTGCCTTCCTAGCCCTGGGTCGTGACCCAGCTGAAGGCGACACAGAGCCCAGGGCGTACAAGGCATGGAACCCCAAGGAGCAGGGCTGCTGCCTCCCCAACCTTGCCTTTGCCCGAGCCGGCCCAATTCTGCCATCATGGAGACCTCTGCTCTGTAAGAAAAGGAGCAGAGACACCTCCACCCCCACCCCTGACTCCCATACACCAGACGAACGAAAAGTGCCGAATTTGCCTGTTCTTTTGTGCCCCAGCTTCCCAGAAGCCAGAGGCTGGGAGCCAGAACCTGGGACTTAGCGTGGCTGCTTGGCAGTACCTCCTCCTCTGTGCTCCTTTCAAGGTTCCTGCCCCTGGAAATTCAAATATACTTTCTTCTCCTAATCTCTGATGCCAGGAATAGAGAAAAAAATGAGGAATGAGTAGGGGTGACAATTCCTTTGGCTTGACCCATATCCTGCAGGCAGGCTGAGCAAGACTCCATATTAGAGACCCTGGCAATAGTTGATGGAGACTGGAAATTTAAAACAGTCCCTTTCCCTTTTATTAGGCTTTATAAACCTATGCACCCTCAAACACACTCTCAGATCTTTCCTACCCAGCCTCTCCTCCCTTTCTCCTGATTCATTCCTGAGCTTGGCAGGAAGGGGAAGCAGGAACTGGATTTGCAGGGGCCTTTCTCCGGGTTTGCCATGGTGTGTGTTCTGCTGGATCAGTTGGCCCCATGTAGCAAGATGATACAGAGCTGACACCAGACAGAAGAAAAACCCCAAGGAGTGGCTGCAGAGCCAGGTCTGAGAAGGGTCTTGGTGGGCAGATGAGTAAATGTCCTCATCTGTCTGCTTGAGGATTCAGTTTCTCTCAGTTCCCCAGGTCCAAGAGGGGACAGAATTCAGCTCCCTATGATGAAGGTTTTAAGGTATCTAAAGGATTCCTGCAGACCTCTGGCTTAAATGAGCATCATGCCATTTTTAATTTTCAGGAGGCAGCTAAAACTTGTACATTGGAGCAGCCACGTACTACAGGAAAAAAATTAAAGTGAGACTAGTGATACGGGGTGCAGAAAAAAACAGGCCAAGAGGGGTGGTCGGTTCTATCAGAAAGATCGGTCACAGGCAGGCTTTTTTCACCCACCAAATTCCCCCATATGTTTATTTTGGGCTTCTGCCCATCCAGATAAATCAAGCTAACAGATTAGGAAGTTCATAAAATTGTATTCTTTGGTAATGACATCCAGAGAGGTAATAAATATTCCCTCTGCCCTGGTGGCCGCTAGAGTTGGGGAATCCTTCATCTCTTTTCCAAACCTAGAAGTCTCTCACAAGGTGAGCACTGGAATCAGAATTAGTTCCCCAAAGGTGAGGTGCCCGTAGAAACTGTGGAAAGCCTAGAGAGGTGGCTCTGGCTCTTCGAGCGCAACACTAAGCTCCTTCAGGACCTAGCAAAACGCTGAGCAAAAGACTCAGAGCTGTCTGAGCACAAGGCACCTTCACACTCAGCCTCCCAAAACCCTAGGAGAAACCATGCCTAGCAGAGAGTACCTTAGCCTCAAGATTTACTATACAATTTTCACCCAAACACACAATACACACACACACACACACACACACTCTAACACAGAAGATACTCCTGAAGTTCAATCTGCACAGTAAATCCACATAGGAAGAAAGTGGACACATGATCACAGAAGAAAACTTTGTAGGAAACTTCATACAAACAGCAGTAAAGAGACACTCAGAGAAATGAAGTGCTCCAGTCTTTCCCCCAGTCTGTCCCCCACCCCTCCAGGGTTCTGTCTTTTTCCTTTTTCAGCCAAGTTTCTTCCTCCTCAGGTACTCATCACAGAAACTCCATTTTCCCCAGACAGTTCCTTTCCATCCACAATGGGACCTCCTGACTTTTCTAACACCAGGAGTTGAGACAAAAATCCAGGGACAGAGACAGTTTCAACTTTGTGCTCCTCATTCCAGAGCACATAAATGCTAACTACTTACATGCCAAGGGGATTTGGGATCTGTGGGGCCTCCGATGCTTGGAGAGAAGAACTTGGAAGATTGGTGTTGCTGTTCACCTCTTCTTCTTTTAAATTTAGCCATTGAAAAGAGATATAAAGCTTCACTCACAGGCATTCACGCGCCTTTCCTCTCCCAGGACTCTGGGCAAGAAATTCCCAGTCCTACAAAACCAGTGGCATCCTATCTGGAGACCAGGGCCCATACAAGCCTGGTTTGGGAGGATCGGAGAGGGGGTGGGCGAGAGGTCAGAGGCGCTGCTGAATATAAAGGCAATGGGAGAGAAAATGCTGTGTCCTCCCCATGAACCTGGGCTGCATCCTCCCCCTCAGCCTTTCTCTGCTGCTCAACTCAACTTCAATGAAAGCCTTCCCAGTGAGGCTGTAGCAGCATTGGGTGGAGCAATGGGGATCCAAACTGCTGGAGCTGGGGCCCCTCACAGCTCATCTCTGCCTGGGAGCTGAGCCCATTCTGGGTGGTCAGGTCTAAGGCAGAGGAGAGCTTTGGAAAAAGTGGAGAAAACTAAACCCACTAGAGAAAAGGCCAGAGGCCAAAATCTTCAAAAATTAAGTTAAAGGATTTTCATTTTATTTCATTTGTCAAAAATTATGGATTTCTAAAGTTTTCCATTTGCAGACCAAGACAGAAACAACAGAGACAGTGTATGTGTATGGTGTGACAACAGAAAGAAAACAGAATTGGGTGAAAAAGGAGAAATAAATGCCTAAATGCCTCAACCTTTGAAAAGCTGATTTTCCTAAGTAGTATCATTTAGTAAGTTCAAGAAGAAAGTAAATAAATGTAGTGATTTCCCCCTCCTAGTTTTATCTCCTCAAAAGAGCAAATTTAGGAAAGAATTGTGGATCTCAAGTGGATCCCAACTTTCTTGCCATCTCAGCGTCCTATGGCTTACAAAGACACCCTGGCCCAACTCTCAGACTTTCCTTCTCTTTTCCTAAGCACAGATAGGCACTCCCCATCCTGCCCAAAGAACTGCCTCAAGATGGTAGGGGCTACAGTCAGATCAGGCCCCTAATTCACTTGATTACATAAAATAACTCCAGATAATTGTTGGCCCTGCTTCCTCAACACTGTAGGCAGCATGTTTTGCTGTCTCTAGGGTATCATTGAGAGAGGAGAAAGTAGATCTAAAGGACTAAATGATTCTCCCAAACACACAAACATGTTTGTGCGCGCACACACACACACACACACACACACACACACACACACACGGAGTCCAAGAACCAGTCAGCAAGTAGTTGAAGAAAAAATGAATTTAAAAGACACCAAGCAGATTTTCCCAACTTGGTCCCACTATTGCCCTTCCCTCCAGAATGTGGGTTAGAGGAAACAGGGAATGCTACAAACCCCAGATTTCTTCTCCCTCTACTTGTGATTACCCTCCATTCTGAAATTTGGATAAATTGCCCGAGAAGAGGTTCACCAACTGCCCTTCTCCTACCATTTTCCAACAAACAAGCAAAAAACTGAGCAGGCCTAGCTTAGGGCCTGATCTCCAGGATCAAATTTATTTTGGTGCCTTTGGCTTGAATTAATTCTTCAGTTAGCCTTTTCTGTCTTTCTTCTTCTTAGCCACAAGGAAATACACACACAAGCTGACACCCATGTAGCAGGCAGAAAGCCTTGTTCAGCTCACCCCTATCCCCACCCCATACCCAATCCCCTGCAAGGACCAGGGAGGTTGTAGGGAGAGGGTTGGTCCTGGTCTCTTTCTGAGTCTTATCTCAATATCTACTGGCTGACTGTCCCAAGATAAAATTTAGGAGAAACAAAAAAAAGTCTTCTTTCTGTCCTGGCCTTCACTTTACCCTTTTCCCCAAGATTAAACAGAGAAGCCAATCCTGACAGGTCACTTTGCTGCTTCAGGATCATAAGCTCAAAACCTGTAGCTTTCTAAGGAAACTAGATTTCCTGGGAATATAGTCCTCGAACACTCACCCCAAGATTTTCTCTTTCCTACTGCTAAACTTGCCTTCTAGTCTGCAGATTAGGCAGACCTACTTGACAGAAAAAAGAGGAGCAAGGAACAAATGAAAAGGGACTGTGTCTAACTACAGAAAAATGACTCCCCCACTTCATCCTAACTACCCTTAAGGTCTGGCTTTTCTGCAGACTCAAAAGGAAGAGGACAGGGTAAATCAACCACAATCTTCTATGTTCCTTATCCCAACCCCCCTGTGGGTTCTTCTAAGGCCATTGGAAAACTGGGAGTTGAGAGAGTTTTAAGGTTTGTGTATTTGCTTAGAGTAAACTTAGGCAACTACTAAGGAAGGGAAGATGTTACCAGGCCAGGAGGAGGGGGATGAAAAGAAACCATCAGACATTGAAGTAAAACTAATTCACATCCACTGGTTTATTATTGATCACGGGGCATTTCACACCGACACTAAAATTCTTTATTGCAAGTTTTACAATAATCAAGTAAATTCAGTCCAAAAACACAATAACCATGATGGGGGTGAGGGGAGATTCTACCTATAGACTGCCTCTCTGAACTAAAAGTTCATTTGGATTTTCTTTTGGCTTCTCAAACTGAACAGCTCTGCAAAGCTCTCCAGATGCATTTAGCTTTGTCTGCTATCCTCCCCCCTCCTCCCACCCCCCCCACAATAATACAAAAGAACTTCATAGCTTTGTTCTCCTTAAAACGACTTCCCCCTCTCTAACCTCCCCTGGTGCATTTTCAATGCAAAAGGCCCAAGGAAAGAGGGGAGAAGGAGGAAGAGAATGATGAGAATTAGCTTTAAAATCTCCCTTTCCTTTTTTCTTTTCTCATCTCCCCTGAAATTTACCCAAACCAGACCATCGCACCTTACAATATATAATTTTTCCAGCATTTTTCTTAAAAAATAAATTACCCCCCCCCAAATGGCCTTTAAAAAAAACCCAACAGGTACCATGCTAAGACAACATTACATGCTTAAAAGGGACCTTAACAGTGGAAGGGAGTGAAGGAAGGGGGCTTGTCTGTTTATCTGTTTTGTCTGTTTGGAATTGACGAGGGAGGAAGCGGGCGGAAGAGAGAAAAGAACCAAAAAATATATATGTATATATATATTAAATTCTATAAATTAGAGTCAATTTGTGTGGGGGGGGGAGGATGGGGCGTGGGGTGGGGGCAGGGGCGTGAGTTATGTTTTATAACCTGGTAATGTCCTCTGCCCGTTGCTGCTCCGGCGGCGTGGCGCTCTGGGAGTGGTCTTCAGAAGTGCCCGGGGTGGATGCGGAGAGGGTGCTGGGCCCAGCGCCGGCCGGGGGTGCTGACCTGACTTTGGTGTTGGGGAGTCGGTGGTCCTTCTTCCATTTCATGCGACGGTTTTGGAACCAGATTTTAATCTGCCTCTCAGAGAGGCACAGCGAGTGGGCGATCTCGATCCTTCTCCTCCGGGTCAGGTAGCGGTTGTAATGAAACTCTTTCTCTAATTCCAGGACTTGCTGCCGGGTGTAGGCTGTCCTCGAGCGCTTGGGCTCCCCTCCGTTATAATTGGGGTTCACTGGGAGGGGGGGAGGGAAAAGCAAATAGTGGGGTTCAGAGGCAGCAGGTTCCCGCCCCCAACCCTCACCCCAACCTCAGCTTTGAGGCACAGGAGGAGGGAGTGGTGGAAATAAAGTCATAAAGCTAAATGGGTTATAAAGAAGTTCAAGGAAGCTGGAGACTTTGTAGTGTACTAAGAGGGGAATCCTCATTGTAACGACACTGAATTATTTATGCGCCCTTAGAAAGCGAGCATAGTTTTCACACATACATAACAGATCGTAGCACATGGCTCGGACTGCCCAGAGTAGCTAAGCCATAAAATTTATGGGGGATGTAATTACCCATTCTCGCTCGTAAATCCAGTTCAATTGTGCTAACCCAGAGTCGCTCCTGGAGAGAGAGGGGGAAGGAGAGAAAGGAGGACCGGGCCGGAGGGGGCCGGGGAGGGTGGGGAGCGCCGGGGAAGAGGGGAGGGAGGGGGAGCAAAAAGCAAAGTTGCCTACCCGTGCTAACGTGTATTTTTTTCATCCATGGGTAGACTATGGGTTGCTTGCTGGCGGCGCTGGAGGGATGGTCTGGGGCTGGCTGGCTGCAGGCTGGCGGGGCTGGGGACGGGGAGGTAGAGGCGCCTGAGAGAGGCGCCGGCTCGCAGAGCGGCTGCGATTTCTCGGGGTGGTGGTGGCCCGCCTGGGCCGGCCCGTGGCCTCGCGAATTGCCTGGCCCCTGGAGACTGGTGCAGCTATACTGGCGCTCAGGGTAGCTAGGGCGCGGAGGCGGTGGTGGGTACAGCTCCTGGTGATGATGCTGGAATCCCGATTCCCTGGTCCGGCCGTAATATTCCGGACTGTGTTCAGGGATGTAGCTATTTTGCGAATATTCTTCGCATGGAGGAAATTTCGGATCGATGTAGTTAGAGTCCATCAAATACGAGCTCATGATCATTAATTTCTGGAGTGGAAAATAATTTTTCTCGCTTTGTCGTTTTTCTGCTCCATAAAGCCCTCCTACTAGCTAGCGACCCTGTAAAGTTACTTTCACCATGTGACTCCGCCGGCCAATCACACGGAGCAACCCAGTCCCCGGATAAGGAACCGAATCGCTTTATTCAAAATGTATCCAATTTTTTGTGTGTGTGGTGGTGCTGCTGCTGGGGGGAGATGATAGAGCATGGCTGGCAGCGGCTGGGGTGCCCCCCAGTGCAACGCCAGCCAAACTGACAACCCTCCCCTGCAAGAGGAGATGGGAAGCTCCCAGCTTCCCCTCGAGAGGTTGGACACTGGGAGGCTGTTGGGTCTGTGCTTCAGCCCCCACCCAGCGTCTCTCTTCGGCCTCCAGTGGGCTGCCCCACGGGCCGTGGCTCCAGAGCTCTTCCAGTGGTCTCCATACATGGCGATCGTGTTTCAGTCTGCATAGGTCACGGTGGGGCAGCGCCCCTCTTTCGCAGGAAGAGGAAGTTGAATGAGGACTGGAGTGGAGGTTGGATGGGGAGGGGCCCCAGCTGAGCCGAGATGGCTAGAGAGCCTGGGGTGCGCCCCCATCCAAAGATCCCAAAGTCCAGCCCCCCTGTCCCCTACACACTCACCCAACCCTCTGGTCATGGGGCAGGCAAGGCAGGGTCCCAGCTGGACCGGGCAGGTAGAGGCAGCAGGATGCAAATGATTCTGACGTCATTTCTGGAGGTCTAGGGATTGAGCCCCCGCTGAAGAGAGACAGGAAGTGGTTGGCAAAGCAGAGTTCAAAAGTCTTGCCCTCCCCTCTACCCATTGGCCCTCCCTACCCCAGCCCCAAAGCAGAAGATCTCTTCTGCTGGCTCCAGTTTGCATTCTCCACGCTGCCTGGCCTCTGGTTTCTGACAAGGACCTCCCAGACTGGCTCCTAAGGAGTTCTGGCAAAGGGGAGAGCTCTCTGTCCTCAGTGCCCTGTGATGTTGCCAGGCGGTGTAGACCCTGGGAGTTCTTCTTTCCCATCCTCACAGAAGGTGAACCGAGTGGAGAGGAAGGCCTGTTTGGGTACAGCTGCTTGCTTAGGGCCAGATACTGTATCCATGTAACACGTGTGTTTACATGTAAACACATCCTCCCCAGGGCCAGCTCCAGGCTGCCTTCCAAAGAGGAGGGGTGAGGTCACCAAACTGGGGAGGCAGGGGAGGCCTTGGGGGTCTCCGTTGCCTTCCTGTCTCTCTCCCTCTGCAACCCATTCACAGGCAAACCCTGATAAGGCGTGTCAGGGAAGGGGGGCAAGGAAGGGATGCTTTCCCTGCCCCCCCCACCAGCTAGGGGTGGCCACGTCATACTACTAATTCCAATTAACTGATCTCTCATAATTCAGAGTTGGGGAGGGTAGCAGAAGGGAAAGCCCAGGGAAGGAGCCAGGTCCCCTTGTTGTACTTGATAACAATTATAGTTTAAAATCATAGCTTGCCGGGGCTCGGCTATATTTTACTTGATAACAATAAAAGTGACACATAAAGTTAACTGTTTATGTTTTATTTATTAGACTAAATCTGCCAGCGGTGGTAGGAGCGCTTGCCTCGTCGCTACAGCTTTTATAGGGCTGTAAAACGTCATAAATCAGTCTCGTGGAATCGCCCGCACTCTTTGTGTCGGTGGCGGCGCAGGGCTGGCGGCCGCTGGCTGCCTGCTCCCTCCTTTCCACGAAAAGTCATAATGTGATTTTTTTCCCTCTGATTTTATTATTATGATCGCCGCCGTGATTAGTCAATCTACCTTTAATTCGCCGCCCTGCGCTGCCTCCTCCCAGCCCAGCCTGGTTGACACTTGAATAAGTACCTTTTAAAACGGCATAACAACTATTTGAGGGTTTAATTAGAACATCTGCAATTAAGGGAATGAGGAGGGGAAAAGGAAAAAAAAAAAAATAAAGCCCTTGTGAGAGGGAGACTGAAGGCGGGAGATTTCCAATCTTCTCTTACTACTTTTGGGATATGGAAGCCGGTTCCCACTTCCAAATTACTGCTCACCCTGAGGGCTGGAATAAAGGGCAACCTGGGCCAGGGGCGATGCCAAAGAGCTAAGTCCCCACCTGCAACTCTGCCTGCCTTTCTTGCTCCAGTCGCGAGCCTTCTACCCCAGCCTAGGTGCACCAGAGCCACTGCTCCTCCCACAAGGCCCTGTCCTGCTTTCAGCACCTCCAGCAGGCAAGGGAACAGGGTTCCCTGGGGTCAGCCAGTCCTTATAGCAGATCCCCAAACTCTCAGAGAAGGTGGAGAATCCTTGCCCACTTGGACATGAAGCCTTGCAGTGTGAGACCTGGCTGCTGGGTGGGAAGAGGAACTGGAGGCTGTGAGAGGGAGGCAGCTGTTTGGGTGACAGCAGTGGGGAGTCCTCTGAAAGTTCTTGTTTTTGTAATTGTTGGTGAGAGTGGATTAGTTACAAGTTGCTAGGAGAGGGTAGGAGGAAACCAGTACTGAATCCTAAGCTACAGAAGTCTCAACTGTAGTCCTAGACTGCTCCATGAGGTTCAAATTTCCACAGAACTTTAGTGAAGTGAACACAGGGTGCATAGAGGGGGCAAAACTCTTCCAGGCCCACCCTGTCTCCCTTCTGGGCCATGCACCTGGATTTGGCTGCCCTGCCCTAGCCCTGCTGAGAATATTTTCTTCCACACCTGGGAAGGTAGGCTCTCTACCTAGCTCTCCTCCCAGCCTCTACCTACACCTTACCAACCCTGCTGCCTGCCTGAACTTTCTTTTCTTTAATTCTCACCTTCTTGGACTTGCCATCAAACCATCCCCCACCCCAGGTTTCTAAGCTTGTGCAAGTGGGTTGAGTACCTTCCTGGGCCAGTGTAAGGACACACAGAGGGCTCAGCTGCTTCCCATTGAGTGTGAAGTCTGGCTTTGACTACTAGAGTTAACAAATAGATATAAATACATGCTATTAATATTTATTAAAATATTAAATGTTCTTTATATATATCTATAAATATGTGGAGTTCTTATTCGAGGCAAATTGAAAATGAATATAGTGACACCTAGGAGATTCCCTCCACATGTGTCCACGCTCATCTACATCGTTTACAAAAAAAAAAAAAAAAAGCAAAATAACTCCCTCTGGGCTCCTATAGCTTAATAAAAAGGAAGTTGCCTATCACATGGATAAAATACCTCACTCCACATACATATGCCAACATTTTTACCTGGATATTGTTATAAGTACAAAAATAAAATCCTTTCAGAGGTGCCTGCACTTAGCAATGGTTTATGCGAGATGGGAGGGAGTACTAAAGCAGCTCTCTCTGGGATGAATCCTTGGATCTGGTGCTGTCTTCTTTTGTGTGGTCCCCTCCTGCCTTGCCGGCCCAAGGACTTCCACCTCAGTTCTGTCCTTCACCTCGCTCTGCACAATTTTATTTTATATTTTTTTCTGACCACCTTTTCCTGCATCCAAATGCTCTCTCCGAATGCCGCCCCACACCCCATCTCCTTTCTAAATCTCGATCTGGTTTCTCTTTCGGAAACATGTTTCAGTACAAAGCGCTTCCCTTCTGACACCACTGAAGAAAAATATGTGTCCATTGTGTGTGAGGCCTTATTGTGCCCAGATTACCATACTGACCGTTGGATAACCCATATTCCTCCCCTCCTCAGTAACAAGCTGCTGGCTGAGATCTCAGCAGCTCCACAGATTTTGAGCTGCATTAAAATCTCACCTCTCACACTCCCTAGATTTTCTAAGGGGAAAAAATAAATGGGAAAACCAATTCAGGATTTGAGGGGCAAAAGGAAGGAAAATAAGGACTGTTCCATTTCCCACTCTCCCAAGTGCAAGATTTTTTTTTTTTTTGCATATGTGTGTATGTGTTTTATATTGTTGTTATTGTTGTTGTTTTGGGGATTAAAATTGCAATGTGTCTCTTTTTTTCCCTTAAATAAATTGACTTTTAGACCGTATGTAATCAGGCAATTCATTTCATTTTGATTTTTTTTCTCCCCTAGGCAATTGAAAACACCAAACTAAAACAATGCTCTCATACCATTTTTTCTTTTGTGTATGTGCATATGTGAACATAGATATATGTGTGTTTTTGTCCCTTTCTAATGCCAGCAGGCAGGGCTAATGTATGCAAAAGAATATGCAAATGCTTAATTGATTTTTTCTTAAATCTCTTGTCAGTAAAAGTAATGAATTGGTCTAAAATGATTTTAATAACCTGGACATGTCACCAGAAAATACTCAACCCTTTTTTTTTCCTCCTGGAATCGCTTATATTCTCAAAAAAAGCAATCATGGAATGTTAATTTGCCCCCCTTTAAAATATTAAAGATGGATTTCTCTTGTTGTTCGGAGACCATAGGCAACGTCCGCTTGTGGATTTCCTCTGCCTTGCCTTGCCTTCCTTGGAATTCAATTTTCCTCAAATCTTGTTTAAAGTGGCTTTTTAAAAAGTGGCCGCATTTTAATATTGGTTAGACAGAGTGACCTGCATTTCACCTCGGGTGTTTGACTTGTTCCAATAGGTCACTGCCATGGGGTTATTGATGGGGAAACTCCATTGAAATTTGTCTCTTCGCAAATGGCCTTTAGATCTTCCAGCGAGTTCAATAACTAGTTATAATGTGGAAGGGGAAAAATGAAGGCCCTGGGCTAACGAATTTGATGTTTCATTTTTATGCTGGAGAAATTGTTAGTTAGACATTGGGTTCCCCACCCCCTTCTTTGCTCATCCCAGCCTCCCTGCCCCAACCCTCTCATCCAGAGTTGCTGGATTATGATCTCCTTTAAAACTTGGACTGGGGTGTCCATTTCTTTCTTTGACACAGGCTTTACTTCTTATGAATATTGTTGTTGCTATTGTTGCTGAAAATTCTGACATGTGGATAGTAGAAGCTTTTTCTGCTAGAGATCTGAAAGCTCAACTTTCTTTTCAGGAGCAAGATTTTTTATTTTTAAAGGAGCCTTAGCATGGCTTCAAAATATTTGGAAATTTGGCTGACCTTAATTTATTGAGGACTTCAAGGTGGCCTAGGCTCCCAGAACTGAGGAGAAGAAAGTGAGAGTATCTCAGGGTGTCCTAATCTGTTCTTGGCCTGTGTGCTGCCAGAAACCCATGGGAATTAGGCACTGAGCAGCAAGGAAAGCAGTCTGAGAAAGGCTAAGGAGAGAAGGAAAATTCCATGGAGCAGCAAAAGTAAGCCTGGGCTCCCTTTGGGATCTGGGTCAGAATACAGGAGAATTGGTTGGGCAACCCCTTGCCAAACTCTGCAATCTGCTCCTTCCCTGGAAGGGCTTTCCCTAAAGCTCAGGGTCCTACACTGCCTTTTGGTAAACTGGAGGGAGCTGGGGAGAATGATGAGGAGTAATGGAGATAAAGGAGGGCCCATAAGGGCCCTCCTTTTCCAAAGTTCTCAAGGGATGGGATGAAAAAGGCCAAAGGAAGTGGAGAGGATATTTATTTTATCCTCCCCAGCCACAGCCAAGTTGGGGAGCTCCTGACTTCTCCAGAGACATCTCTGAAAGGAGGGACTGCAGAGCGAGCGTGGTTGCTGCTGGCTGACCCAGCCCTACCAGATTATCACCATTATTAATCTCAGTAATAATAAAAACACCTTCCACTCACAGGACAGAGCGACTTGTACGCCTTATTTTGTCTTCTCCGGAGAGCTGTGCCTTCTCTGCCTGCCTACGAGGGTCCTGTGTGCTCAGCCTAAAGTTCCCCCTTTAATTAATCAGCTCACCAGTTTACATCGCCTCCTAAGCCTGGCTCACAGGTCAGCATCATTACTGCTTGCCTAGAATCCTGGGTTGGAGGCGGGTATTTAAAGACCCAAAGAAATATATAAGTACCTGAAACTAGGATGCTCCTTCCCTCCCTCCCTCAGTTCCCTCAAACCCAGAAGCATCTCGGTGCCACTTGGGTTTTAGAAAAACTTGCCTTGGTAGGGCAAATCCGTGGCACCACTGGGATCTGGGGAGTAAATCCGTGGCACCAGTGGGATCTGGGGAGCTGCCTTCAACTTCAACTTCGCCCCTCGACCTCAAAAAATGGGGAAGCCGGAGAAGCGGCTATTAGTAGCTTCAGGATCCGGCCCGGAAGAGGGCACACGGCCTGCTCTTCCCGGCCGAGCGGGAATCATAGCGATCTGTTGTTACAAACTTCCCGCAGCCCTGCCGCGCGTCGGCCGGGGAGCCAGCGCCCCGCGCCTCTCTCCCACCTCGGCCCACGCCTTGGCCGCCTCCTCGCAGCCGAGGACCCCCAGCCGCCGGCCTCGCCCCCTCCCTGTTTTAATTACTTGATTGATTTTCTTTCGCTCGGGCCGCTTCGGGATGCCTCTGTTTCCAACTGTTTAAATCTTTCGGTGCCCTTTGTGCATTTGGGGTCCTCCAGATGCGCTGCTGTTCCAAGACGCCCCTCCGGGCGCGCGGCCTGGGTCGGGGTCCCCCGCAGCCTCGCCCTACTCGCCCACGAAATGGCTTCGCCAGGGAATCCGATCCGCACCCAGCACGGCCAAGTCGGCAACTCGGCGCGGGACTCTGAGACTGTGCTCCTGCTCATTCGCTTTTCTGAATCATGTTGTGCTCCATTATTCTTTGATCGAAAGAATGTTCCCTCTTTGGGTTATCACTTCATGCCTGGCCTTGGAGCTGGGCTCGCCTCCTTTTTTTATTTCTTCACCCAAATAAAGTGTGTATTCGTCTCGACCGAGACCCCAGGAAGCCGGCGCCTGGCTCCAGGCTCTCAGGGTGCTCAGGCCTGGTGCCCTAAACACCTGGGCCTCACGCTGGAGGCCAGCGGCACCCGGAGAAGCAAATTCGGCCGCAACTTTACATCACTAAGGGCCAGTGGGACCGCAGGGCTGGTGGTTCTGGACTGCCCCTAACCTAGTGGAGACAGTTGGATCCGATTCCTACTCCACAGCCTCAGAGGGCCCCTCACCCTGGCAGCCCGGAGAGCACCCAGCACCTACACCCAGGAACACGGTGTTCAACCCTCTCCACGGCAGGAACAGGTGAGGCAAAAGGGGGAGTTGTTTACTTTATGAGAAAAGTAAATCTAGGGTAGGGGGAAGTAGGAATGACAAAAATAAAGAATGGACCTCTTCTCCCACCATGGCCAGCGTCTTTCCCTCTCTGTCATCTGGAAGGAGAAACTCTTCCTCCTCCAACTGATTTTATGCTTGATCTCTCATTTATTTGCACCTAATAAATACTTATCCACTTATTCTCTGTGTGGTTTACTCATTTTTAAATTGCTTCTAAGGAAGTAGCAATGAGTTACTATATATATATATATATATATATATATATATATATATATATATATAGTATATATATATATATAATCTCCAAAGGGACAAGACCAGGTTGAAAAGTCTTTCTCAGGGAGGAAGTTCAGCGAAGTGCCAGTCAATCACAGCCTTTTCCCTGTCCCTTGACCTACAACATCCCAATTCCTGCTCCAACCCCTTCCCCCACTGCAACGTTGCTGGGTAAATAAGAGTCAGCCTGCCTTGCTATTAGGATTCTGGAGACGTTGGCATCTGTAGCAATCATTAGTCAAAGCCGCAGAAGCCAAAGGAGCTGAGGAGTTGGACAGAAAAAATCTTGGAAATGATATACAGGAGCTGAGGAGGCATCAATCCCAGCCGATAAGAGCAGGACTGCCATGAGGGAGGTGGCCTGCTTAATTGGGCCCTGGGCACTAACAACAACTGGGGAAGGGGCACCTACTAGTCATGTGACACCCTGGCTTCACTGGGCTCCACAGAAATAGTTGGAACTTAACTACGCTTTTCTCCAAATTTCAAAAGGTATA
>PVKN010020712.1:0-15801 GCA_004027915.1 Capromys pilorides
AGAGCTGCCATGATAAAATCACCATGGTATTGGCAAAAAAATAAACCTGAGGATCAATGCAATAGATTAGAAGATGCAGAAGCAAATACAAACACACTCAGCCACCTTATCTTTGACAAAGGGGCCAAACACGCTTACTGGAAGAAAGATAACCTCTTTAACAAATGGTGCTGGAAAAACTGACTCTCTACATGCCGAAAACTAAAACTTGATCCAAGGCTATCACCATGCACTAAACTAAAGTCAAAATGGATTAAAGATCTAAATATTAAAAGAGAAACATTAAATCTCCTGGTAGAGAAAGTGGGAGAAAATCTTGAAGATATCGGGGTAGGCAAAAAGTTCACGGACAAAAATCAAAATGCATGTTTAACATTTGAAAGCATCAACAAATGGGACCTCCTTTGGCTAAGAAGCTTTTATGCATCAAAAGAAATTACCAACAAAGTGAAAAGACAACCCAAAGTTTTGAAAAGATTTTAAGCAATAAGTATTCAGACAAAGGTCTCTATTTAGAATTTATAAAGAACTAAAAACCATTAGGGTCCCAAAATTCAAAGAGCCAATCCAGAAATGGGCATCTGAGGTGAACACACACTTCTCAGAGAAAGAAATTCAACAAGCCTATAAATACATGAAGAAATGCTCCACATTGCTAGCCATTCGTGAAATGCAAATTACAACAACGCTTAGATACCATCTCACCCCAGAAAGATTGGCTACCATAAAGAAATCAACCAACATCAAATGTTGGAGAGGCTGTGGGGAAAAAGGAACACTTCTCCACTGCTGGTGGGAATGTAGATTGATGCAACCATTATGGAAAGCGGTGTGGAGGCTCCTTAAAAATCTAGAACTGGAAATCCCATTCAATCCAGCTATTCGCCTACTGGGAATTTTCTCAGAAGAACTGAAAACATCATACCGTAGAGATATCTGTACACCTATGTTTATAGCAGCCCAATTTGTAATAGCCAAATCTTGGAAACAACCAAAATGCCCATCATCTGAAGAATGGTTGAAAAAGATGTGTTATTTTTATACAATGGAATATTACTCAGCTATAAAGAATGATAAACTGGTAGACTTCATATATGGATGGATGTATATTGAACATATACTCATAAGTGAAATAAACCAGACCTATATGTGTAAATATTATATAGTCTCCCTAGTGTACGAACTCTAAAGAAGAAATAAAAATGGAAAGGCATAACACAGCTGAATGGAAATCAAAAACTTATGGATTAAACAACAAAGTGACTGGAAGTAGAAAAGAGAGGAAACATAGTAGGAGCAAAATCATGCACTTACATACACAGGATGAGTTAGATTTTGGTCCTAAGAACCTTCAAAATGTTTTTCACATTGATGATAGCAACATGCAACTCTAAAACTAAAAAAAAAAAAAAGAAATTTCTTTCTTTCTTTCTTTTGTACATACTCTCCTATGCAGCTCAGATGCATAGTGATCTTCCTGTCTCAGCCTCCTCAGGGCTGGGATTACAGGCGTGTATCACCACGCCCAATTTGGGTGGCCTACGAGGTGCACCCAGGGTTCTGGGGCTTGCATGGCATGTGGTGCTGGAGATTGAACCCTGATCCTCGAACTTGCCAGACAGACACTTAGACCCCTGAGCTATCACCCCAGCCCCAACTTTATTTTTTTATTAATTAATTAATTAATTAATTTGAAATAGTGAGGCTAATCTTGGTCTGCTGCCAGTTGTCCCCTCTGCTGCCAGCACTGCACTACGTAGCCCAGGCTGGCCTTGAACTTGTGGTGATCCTCTTGCCTTAGCCTCCCTGAGTCCTGAGATTACAGGTGAGTGCCACCATACCCAGTCTGAATAGCTTCACTTTCAGAGCAGTTATATAAGTGAGAAGTACACAGAGTCTCATCAGGACTTCTCATTTTCATAGAGCTTTTTTTGTTCACAGTTCTTTCAAAACTCTCTTATACCCATCATTTCACCAGTTTAAAAAGCACCTAGAGAATGTCATCTCAGAGAGGGAAGGCATTCAGCCGAGGCCACATAGCAAGGCAGTGGCATGACTGGGGTGCGACGCCTGACTGCTTGCGGCTCAGAAGGGGTGACAGTCACTCTGAAAGTGGTGTGACAGGCAGGTGCAGCCTCTTGTCCTCAGCACGTGCCCTGACCCTCATCCAGGTCTTGCCACAGGGATGCAGTGTTGATCTCCTTCTCCGAGATCCTCCATCCTTGAGAACCACTCTAGTGACCCATGCCAGGGCAGATGCCAACTGGGAGGAGCTGTGGAGGAGCAGCTCTACTGATGGGCGGGGGTGCCATGGCTGCCCAAGATCATCAGAGCAGTCTGGGCTCCAAACCCTAGCAGATGCTGCCCTGGGTGGGAGCCAGGCCCTGGGACAGAAGCACCATCTCTGTGCCAGGCTTGGCAGGGCCGCTGGTCTGCCGCCAGTTGTCCCCTCTGCTGCCAGCACTGCACAGGCCCAGAGAATTTGCCGACATTCACGGTCTCCTTGAGGGTGAGTCGGGGACACGGCCCCCAGGAAGTAGCAGATGACGGAGCAGCCCTGGAGGGGCGGTACCGCCTGCTGTACCAGCCATCCTGTCCTCGGGGCTCAAAGCCTCTGGGCACAGGCCGCGTGCCCTAAAATGTTTGTACCTTGACTCTCACAGACTAAAATCAGGAAAGTGAGCACACATACTTTCCAAGATCTCCAACTCCAGGATTCTTATGTTTGTCAGACTCTAGGTGTAATTTATTTATTTTAAAAAAATGCTTGACAGGCCAGGTGTGGTGGCACACACCTGTAATCCCAGCACTTGGGAGGCTGAAGCAGGAGGATCAGTGTGAGTTTGAGACCAACCTGGGCTACAAAAGTTAGCGCAAGGCCAGCCTGAACTGCATAGTGAGACCCTGTCTCAAAAAAAAAAATAAACAAACAAAAAAACCCAAAAAATGCTTGACAGCTCTTGTTTGTAGCATATGGTGCTTGCAGTCACCATATGCAGAATACACCTTAATTCCTTTCTCCTTGAGCTTGGAGGTGACGCTTATGCTGCTGATCTACCTCCCCAGCCCCCCTTAATTCCTTTCTTACCTCCTGCCTCTCTCCCTCTCCTTTCTCCTCTCTCTGTTTTGAAAGCTCCGTCTGCCTGTTTCCTGTCACCTGTCTTTTATTTGGCTCTTTATTGATCCTTTGGGTTTCTCAGGGAGAGAAACCACGCGCTATTTAAGCCTGTGTGCCTGACTGATTTCGCTCAGCATTAGGTCTCCCAGTGCATCTGCTCTTCTACCCAGCTGCAGGTTTATCCTTTTCATGGCAGAGCAGCACTGTGGGTTTCTGATGATTTGGCACTGTGAGGGGCTATGAGGGGAGCTGCCAGGAAGAACCTGATGAGGCTCCCACAGTCAGCCTCAGAGCCAGAGGAGTCTCAGAGCCAGAGGAGCCCCAGAGGGTGAGGTAGCGGGGAGTGGTTTTCAGGATTGAGGCAGCCAGGCTGGATCTTGAGGTTTGCAGGCCGGGAGGCTTGGGAACCCAGAGGACTGCAGGCATGGGCAGAGGCCCTGAGCTAACCTACAGGAAGGCAGTAAAGTAATTTTAGTTGGCCGCTTGCCAAACATCTGCAGGAGGGTTTTCCCTGGAAAGTGGTCCATCTCCATGGAGGACAGAGCTTCTCTTTGGGAAGTCCTTGGAAAAGGGTCCTTGAGGGCAGAACTTACAACCACGAGGGCACAGAATGCCTCTGCTGCAGGGTCCCCTGAAAAGGGGAGCCTTCTTTTGTCTTCTTTCTTATTTTTTTTGCAGTACTGGGTGTTGAACTCAGGATATTTGCACTGAGCTACATCCTCAACCCACCATCTCTTTTAAGATGAGGTGCAAGTCACTAAGTGGCCCAGGCTGGACTTGAGCTTTTGATCTTCCTGCCTCAGCCTCCCAGACTATTGGGATTACAGGTGTGCACTGCCTGGCCTGCTCAGTCCCTCTTTGGAGACTCCTTTGGGACCACTCCGGCCTGTACATAGGACTTAGTACCAGATGCACTGGTCAAGCCTGTGGCATGGGCAGAGATGGTGTCCAGCTCAGAGAGGCATCTTGAGGCTTCTGGGGGTGGCAGCATTGAGGATGGGGTGTAGGGGGTGTGTAGGGTGAGAGGTGGGGTGGGGTTGCACTTGAGAATTGAGGCTGGAAACCTCAACCTGGACCAACCTGGGGATTGCCATGTCTTCCTCCCTTCATCCTTCTTTTATCATAATATATATATATAATTTATTTATTTATTTATTTATTTATTTATTTATTTATTTATGTTATGGCTGGCTCAGCCTGCCCTGGGGGTGGGGCTGGCACAGCATGTGGTACCTGGGGATTGAACCGTGGTCCCTGCATTTGCCCAAGCTTGCCTAAGAAGGTGCTTTAGACTGCTGAACTATCTCGCTGGCCCTTCCTCCTTCTTTTATACTTCTGGCAAGTTGACCACAGGCTGTGGCTCACGACACCTTGTTCTCAGTGGTCCCTACAAATTCCTGCTCTAGTTTCACCTCTTTACTACTCTCATTTTCCCTAATGTAGGCGGCAGGTACCCACTGCCTGTACGTGAGACTGTGCAAGGGCCGTCTGCATTTCTGGTGACCATGGTATGGGGCAACTCCTAGGACAATGCTAGGTCTCAGCCCGGGCTTTGAGAGGACAATATGTTCTCCATGCATAATAGGAAGCTGAGGAAGCAAACCTTGGACGTCTCTTCCTGAAGGTCAACTTCGCTAGTCTTCGGTTGGATGCAGAGAGGACTGGGGGTGGGGAGGGGATGCAACTAGAAAAAGGGGTGCATATGCATGAGTGTGTGTGTGTGTGTGTGTGTGTGTGTGTGTGTGTACCAGGCCAGAATGGAGGGTCAGGGATGTAGGTTGGGATGAGCGTGGTCAGTGGACCGTTTCCTCTTTCCCATCCGTCTCTGCCAGGCTTAGAGATGGCTGCTCCTGGGTCCCCACCCAGAGCCCCAGGAGAATTTGTTTTCCAGTGTGAGGCAACAGTTACTTTCATAAAGACGCCCCAACCCGCCTCCCTCCAACCCGCCTCCCTCAGCTGGGTGGGTGAAGCAAGGGCTTGGCAGCCACCGATGCTGTTTGTTGTTGACGCCCTCCTGCTAGGCCTTGGAAGGCAGAGGTGGGGGTGCATGGGGCCTGGAATCTCAGGCATTTCCTCTGCTAACTCCAGAAGCTGGCGAGTCCAGCAGTGGCAGAGTGAGTCGACAGAGGGCCTGGGACTCCAAGCGCCGTGCCATGCTGTTCATTCTCAGCATTCCTCAGTGACCCGTCTGTCAAAGGATTAGAGGTCTCCATGGTGGCCTCCCTGCAGAATTTGGCTAATGCCACGGTGACGTCACTGTCGGCTCCTGAGTGCAGTAAGTCCGTGTCCCTCCTGGCCACCACTGTGTTGCAGGAGCTGGCATGGTGCCCAGCACACACACTGAAGTCAACTCCATCACGGCATGAGGAATGACTGGAACTGAGTGACCAGGAGCAGAGAGGAGTCTGATTCATCCCTTGAGAAAATGAATTTGAGGAGCAGAAAGCGCTTTCTTAAGTTCCTGGCAAATGATTTGAGACAGTGCTTTGACAAGTACTCTGCAGACTGGAGAAGCCTTGGCTACAAGAATAATATTACTTTCAAGCCCGCTATTCCCCTTCGAGGTGGATCCCCAAAGGCACAAGGCAGCACATGACAGTGACTCAGACACATCTGATTTTAGTAGCACAGCTCACATTGTGTAAGTCCTTTTTTTTGTGCAGTACTGGGGATTGAACTTGGGACCTTGCACTTGCCAGGCAGGTGCTTACAGTGCTGAGCTACTTCCCTCCCTTACATTGACTAAGTCTTGGAAGCAACCTATATACCCACCAACAGATGAATGGATAAAGTATGCTGCTTAAACACAGTGGAGCACTACTCTGTCTTGAAGAAGAAGAAATAGGAGTAGAACAATGGATGCCCTTGAGACCATAGTGTTAAGTAACAGATCAGACACAGGAGCAGAGCTAGCACGTGGCTTCTCTTATACAAGAAACCCAAATGCATCCGAGAGCAAAACAAAAGCTAGAGAGCAGATGACGGGGAGACAGACCTTCCTTAAATGGGAAAGCGGCCCAAGAGGTGGAGGAAGAGGGGAGAGAGATGGGGAGAAGGCTGAGAAAAGCAAGGAGATGTGTTGCAGTCATGTGCCAGCCCTCCCCGGGGGGAGGATCATTATGTGCAGCAAACAGACTCATAAAAAATAAATGTTTTTTTTTTTTTTTTAAAACCAGTGTTATTCTTTAGAGGTGAGGCGAGTAAACATGCCCTGATGGGCTGACCCTGGATGCCCTGCCCTGCTGGAGGCCTGGGGCCACAGAGCTGACATTGTTGAGCCTGTGCTCTGAGTCAGGCCTTGCCTCAGGAGCCCTCCACACACAACCTTACTCTCTCACCGAGCAGAGAAGGCGTCTGAAGTGCAGGGAGGCAGATTGCTTCCTAGAGAAGGGGCAGGCCTGTGTCACTCGGTCTTGTGTTCAGTAGTCAGTTAAACGCACCTTTCGAACTTGGGTCCTGTAGTTTTAGATTGCCCTTTATAGGAGATTTAACTTTTCATTAGTTAATTAATTAATTTTGAGACAGAGTGTTAAGATATAGTTCATGCTGGCTTTGAATTCACTATGTAGCCCAAGCTGGTCGTGAACTCATGGTGACCCTACTGCCTCAGCCTCCTGAGTGCTGGGATTATAGGTGTGTGCCACTGCTCCTGGGTGGGATGGGAAATTTTATAATGAACATATTATTTGGATACTGACAGTGAATTCATCTTGACAGAAATAAAGGCAGCACCGTAAAGTGAATCAATCCGTTGGCAGATGGTGAGAGTGGAGAAAGCCCACGAGTGCTGTGCTTGGACGCTCTACCTAGGCTTTGGAGGCTTGAGAATATTGCCGTATCTTTATAATCACCTTGGAGATAAATTTTAATTAGAAATAAGCCATTCTCCCTGTATTCCTGAGGCCGTTTTATGGCAGGTAAAGGGCAGCAAGCGCTCTAGATCTTTCTTAGCTGCCCCAACCTTTGTCCTCCCCTCCCTGGGGTGACCTTGTGGGTCCATCTGTTCCCTCCAGTGCTGGAGACTTCTTGCCTAACTGACCTCTCTGTCCTGCACCGTGGAACCCTGTTCCTATTCCTACCCCAGGACCTTTGCACCTGCTGCATCTGCGTTCTGGGGTCTTTCTTCCTCCAGATGTTCTCCCTGTATCAGGAAAGGGTCAGTTCTAGCACCTCCATCTCAGGGAAGCCTGCTTGACAGTGCTATCTCCAGGGGCCTCTCAGAGAGCTGGGGTGTGGCTCAGGGGCAGAGCACTTGTCCAGCACCACAAGAAAATAAAATGTGTTATGGTTTATATCTAGTTGTCCCCCCAAAGCCTCATGCAATCATGGGGTGGGGACTTCTAGAGTTTGAGACATGAGTCATGATCCACTGGGATTATGTGTTTTAGTACTGATGGGGTACAATTGGTTCTTCCCTGGAGCATGACCTGGGCCTGCCTAGGATATGATTGGCTTCTCCCTAGAGCGGGATCAAGGGCCCATCCTGGGGTATGATTGGTTCCACCCTAGGGCACAATGGGCCCACGTCAGAGTGATTGAGCACAAAGAGATTTTTTAAAGGGCTGTTGCTCTCTGCTCCCCTGGTTGTTGTGCTGCCGCCATGAACTGGATGCCCTCTGCCCTGTTCCACTCAGCCTTGGGCCAGCCGAATATGAACTGAAACCTCCAGCAACTGTGAGCTAAATAAACCTTTTCTTCCTTCATTTTGAGTGTTGGGTATTTGTCCCAGCAACGAGTAAAAGTAACTAAGACAACATGGAAAATAGAATGTGGCCTCTCTCTATGTCCCTTGCTGTCCTCCTGGCTGTCATCAACCCCATCACTCTGTTCTGTTTTCTTCTATAAAGCTCTCATCCTAGGTCAAATTCCCTTCCATGTGCGATGGTTTTGGTACTTGTGAGGCTGCACGCCAGAGGACGGTAGGGACTCTGGGCTGTGCTGAGTCTGAAGGATGCGCTTCGCGTGCATTGGTCAGCTGGTCCCCAACAGAGTCACTCAGAGTGAACAAGTGGGAAGCTGAGAACATGGGGAGTAGCGTCACCCAGGGGATGCAAGGACTTCGCAGACTGCAGACTCGGCTCCCTCTCCTGGCAATCAGGCCCAACCACCTCTTCCCTCTGTACTTCCAAGGTGAGCGAGGAGTGGGGGAAACAACTCTTGGTGACAAGGCTGATCTCTCAATGGGCTCAGCAGGAATGCAATCTCCAGAGTGGAGGTCGAGCGGTGGCACAGTGTGACAGTTCTGCGAGCTTCTGGTTTCCAGTACAGAATCTACAGACTGTTTCCTGTACGCCACTGGATGCCCCAGACATCTAGTACCTGGGTCTGCACCAGGGGCAGTAGCCCAGGCTGTGACTTACCTGGGGGGTGGTAATTAGTGAGTGGCGGCCACTGGCTCTTTATTGTCATGGATCTAATGAGCTGAAATGGTAGAGCTGAGAAAATCCGTGAACTGGAACCGTATTTACACTTCCGCTGTCAGCTGCACCGTTTGCCGTGTGCCACAAGCTGCCTTTCATGGATGGCACTCATTATTTCTGTCTGGGACACGCACTCCAGAAGCCTGTGCAATTATAGTTGAAGGTGACAGGTGCTTGGTGGCTGCTTCCCAGAGACGGTGGCTCTCAGCACGTAGAGTCTTCACTGCTTCCAAGGAGGAAGAGGGCCTCGCGCTGGAGCCGTGACGAGGACGCACTGCTCTTGCTAGGAGATTTTCCTTTCTGTCTTATGCAGAATAACAGCCAGGAACCCAAAACCTTTGGGAGGTAGGGTGGATACTCAGGAAGAGGAATGGCATGGACAGTAAGAGTCCAGCTCAGGCTGGGGTGAGGGACACACTCTAGGGGTGGGCAGGAGGCTGACCTGTGCGCTGTGGGCTTGCTGCACACAACTGGAGGAGGGTTCAAGTGCCAGGACAAGGGCCAAGGGTGCGGGGTTGTATTTATCAAAGATTGCTGCAACCCTAAGCCCCCCTTGCCTGTTTCTGAGGGAGTGACCTGAGTTTGTCAGCTTTTTGTCAGGAAGACGAAATGCTGGAGGGTATGACAGCTAAAGGAGGGGAGGGTTCAGGCCCCGGTCATCTGCTCCGTGGCAGGCACACTATGGTGGAGGGCATTGCTTAGGACAGCTGCTCACCTCAGGTGACCAGAGGCAGAGAGAGAGAGGGCAGGGGAAGAGCAGGAGAGGGAGGAGCAGGGACCACAGCTCCCCTCCAGATTGTGCCTCACCAAGCCCGGCCCCTCTCCCGCCTTTATGCCACCTCTTGACATCTTCCCAAATGGTTCCTCTGTTCCAACCCTGATCCCAACTGGCCTCTCCTCTCTACCACACTTCCTTCTCCAGCTCTCGGCCAGCCCTCCCATCTCCTGAGAGTCCCACATGTCACACTGGGGTCACTTCAGCACAGTCCTCTAAGCCCTGGCTGTTTAAACCCCTAAACTCTGACTCATCCCAGGCTGATGAGGGCTTTATCTCTCTTTTAAGAAATTCAAGCTGGGTTAGGTGGCACATGTCTTTCATCCCACACTCTGGGAGGCTGAGGCAGGAGGATCATAAGTTGTAGCCCAGGAGGATCTCACATAGTAACTTACTGAGAACCTATCTCAAAAATAAAGAAACATGGAAAACATGGGATTTGTAGCTCAGTGTGAAGGTTTTGGGTTTTATCCCCAGTACCATCAAAAGGAAAGAAAAGTTTGAAAGCTTGGTCCCCAATACAGAGGGGGCTGAGTTACTGGCCTGGCCAGTCAGCTTGAGACATGTTCTCAGAGGTGACCCCTGCAGCGCCTCCTTCTCTGGTCCCTAAGGTGCTTATTCTCACCCCTATCCTCTTGTGTCTTCTCTTCATGCAAATGCCGTGTTCCATGGCTGCATCCGTGGCGGTTACCCCAGCTTCCTCACACGCCGTCTGCATGTTTCCACACCTAACCATCTGGCCTCCCCTGAGCCCATAGTTCCTCCTTTTCCCACCCTCAAAGGGGGTGGCACGAGCCTCCTCACATCCCTTAGCCCCATGCAGGGAGTCACACAGAGAAGTACAGCCATGCCCAGGACTGCAGCTCTGCTCCTAGGGCAGAGTCACCTGTCTCTGTGTCCTGGAGCCAGGGTAGCAGCAGACTTGGGGATATCTGATAGCCCCACTGCCCACCTTGTCCACTTCACAAGTCCCTGATCTTTTTTTTTTCTGGAATCAGGGATTGAACTCCCTTGCACTTGCCAGGCAAGTGCTTATTCTACTGAGCTATCTCCCCAGCCCTCTGAGTCCCTGATCTTGTGGGAGGAGAATGGAGACCAGTGCTCTCTGGGCTCAGAGAACCTGGGAAGGAGGCTTTGGGCAGCGGTGCACCAGCCCTCGGGACATATGGAGGAACAGCGGGAGACTGGCCCCATGACTGGCCCCTGCCAGACCGCACAGATCTCTATGCCACAGAGCCTTTGCAGGGACCTCGTGCTTTGTGACCTCGTTCTGAAGACTGGGGACCTGTTTTCTGGAGCTAGTCAGTCTCATTAACCCCAAGCTGCAGCTGGATCTGTTTTGCAGTCAGCAGAGCAAGCAGTTATGATCAGGCTGAGCAGGTGGATTATCTTTGGTCTTTTCATGCAAAACTAAAACACAACTGTTTCTGTTTTGCCTTGGAGGAAGGCCGTGTGTTAGGTCCCACCAGGCCCCCCTCATGTCGGGGCTTGCTCCAGGGACAGCACTGGCAGGAGAGAATGCCCACAGTCCGCCTGCTTCCACTGCGAGTTCTGGGGAGGGACAGCCAAGCTGTAGTGCATACATCAAGAGCCTGCAGCTATAGCCTACAGCCGAGAGATCCCACATCAGGAACTGGCCCTGTACAAGTAATCCAAAGAGCTCTCTGCTCAGAAATGCTCATCACCCACACCATTCGGTCATTTTTAAGGAGACTTTTAAGGTTGAATGCAGTGGTGCACGGCTGTAATCCCAGCACTGAGGCAGGCTGGGGCAGGAGGATGGCAGGTTTGTGTCCTACCTGGGTAATTTAGCATCTAAGCAAGATCCTGTCTCAAAATTTAAAAATGAGTTAGGGATACAGCTCAGCGCAAAGGCCCTGGGTTCAATCTCCAGTACTGGGAGCGGGATGTGAGAGAAGTTTATTTTTTTGGGGGAAAACACACAGAAGATGCTTATGCTACAGTGAATAAAGGTATCTCAGCTCGTCAGCGGTTTCCTCCTAGTAGAAATGTTTCTGAAAGAGTGATCAGCCCAGACCCTTCCTTCCACCCCACACCAGGGATTTTCCTCAGGGCTGCCCTCCGTGGGCGGCAGATGTCCTTCCAGTCCCCAGAGGGTGGCACACAGTGTCCTGGTGATGAGCTGCTCCAGGGTAGAGATTCTGTGAAGTTCTGATTTGTGCTGTTCCCTCCAGGCCATGCGTAAGTGAGATTAGCTTTTTAGATTTGTTTTGTTTTGGAAGTGTGTGACATGGAGAACCAGGATGCCACAGTGTCACCATCTTGACAGGCACCAAGGGGGCAGCAGTTTCACCATCCTGCAGTATCCTGGCTTCTCTGGAAGGAGCATGGGGGTGGGTGCCAGGGTGCCCCATAAAGTCTTTCTTGGACCACCCCCTCCTCTTTTCCTCAATTCCTCTTCAGACTCTTACAGACCTGGTGATATTTCACACAGGTATTTGATAGCTGACACACAGTGGTTCCCGTTCATGGGGTCTAGGGAGACATCTGGACCACCTGTACGATGGGCAGTGATCCACTTGGGGTCCCTGAGCTATTGGTCACCTCGAACGATATTTGTGACATCCATGGTAAGTTATGTGAATACTGACAGCTCACGGGAAGTCTTAAGTAGCGCCTAAACGGGCTTCCTCCTTCCACTGAAGTCACAGGGTATGGGGTGAGGCTGGGAGGGCCCAGGGATGTGCTGTTGGAGAAAGGTGGCAGGGAGGTGTTCATGCAAAGCCAGAAAGTACTGAGGGTGAGGGTGATAAATATATATTCTTTCATTTCCTGCTTGCCCCTGGGCTGAGAAGTAAACGAATACAGAGTTACCTCAAGCTGGATTCTGGTGGGTGTCATGAGGCTCCTTAAACCTTAAAATGTTTTTATTTAATCTTCTTCTTTTTTTTTTTGTCTTTTTGAGACAAAATGTCACTATGCAGCTCAGGCTGGCCTTGAGTTCATTTTTGTAGCCCAGGCTGATCTCGAACTCGCACTGATCCTCCTGTCTCAGCCTCCCAAGGGCTGGAATTATAGGCATGTGCCACCACGCCTGGCTTATTTTGTCTTTTTAAAATCACCTTACTTATTTATTTTATTATTCTTTTTCAAATTTATAAATTTTGTATAGGGTTTTACTGCGCAGCTCGGATTCATAGTGATCCTCGTTTTCAGCCTCCTCAGCACTGGGATTACAGGTATGTGCCACCATGCCTGGATTTGGTGGCTGGCTCAGGGTGCCTGGGGCCAGTGCAGCATGTGGTACCGGGGATCAAATCCTGGTCCCTGCGTTTGCCTAACCAGGCATTTAGTCTCTCAGTCCCCTGAGCTATCTTGCCTGCTCTCCTTTGTCTTTTCATTCAACAGAGGATTGAACAGATAGACCATTTTGTGATACGTGTAAACTTCACTTTGGGGAAGGATTTTGTATATTTAAAAATTGATAGGATTGAACTGGCTGTGGTGGTTCAGGCCTGCACTCCTAGCACTCAGGAGGCTGAGGCAGGAGGATTGCTGCAAATTTGAAAGCAGCCTGGGCTACACAGGGAGTTGAAAGCTAGTCTGAATTACATAGTGAAATCCTGCCTTAAAAAAAAAAAAAAAAAAGATAGGATCTTGTAGGGCTGAAATGAATTTCATGCTGTGATATCTGATTTTCTTACAGGTTAAATCTCATTACTAGAGGTTCAATGCTAGCCTGAAGTTGTCGCAGGAAGATTTTGGACTCCAAATATTCCACTAGTGTGAAGCAATGGGTGGTTTAATGCCACGAAAGCACAAGACCACAGAAACAGTGGAGTATTTATTACCTCAGGTAAGTGTGGAATAAGGAGAAGGAGAAGGAAAGAGAGGAGAGAGAAACTGATCCTAGTGACTTTTCTTAGTTCATTTTTAAGAGATTTGATTTGTTGAACACATTCTTTTTGAGACAGGATCTTGCTATGCAGTTCAGGCTGGCCTTGAGCTCGCTTTTGTAGCCCAGGCTGGTCTCCAACCTGCGCCGATCCTTCTGCCTCAACCTCCCAAGTGCTGCGATTACAGGTATGCACCACCACGCCTGGCCTGTTGAACACATTCTAGTGCCCTGTAAAAGGAAGATTCTGGAAAACAAGATTAAGGAGCACTTTCCTAAAGTGGTTTCTTAAGAAATTTTCTTCTCATTTGCTCTCCTGGAGGCTGCTACAATGGCCCAAGACCTGGCTGGCCCACTTTCTGGTCTCCTGGGCCTGCTTTGGGTTCTCAGAGGAAAGCTGTCCACAGAGTTATGGGTTCTTCCACCACACGTGTCTGTGTTTAAAGAAAAATGGCAACCAAAGGGGGTGGAGCTTGTTTTCTACAAAACCATAAACCTCATGCTGTCCTCACCCTCAGCCTGCCTGTCCTGCTAGGAGCAGGAGCGCAGGTGAAGGCACACTCCAGCATGGCTCATTTTCATCTCACCTTGTGGACAGCACTCTTTCAAGAACTCTTTGGGACAGACCACAGAATGGTGGCTGAGGGTGAGTTGTGTGGAGGAAGAGGACTTGGAGGACTAAAGAGCTGTCCCAGGGCACCCAAAGAACTGTCCCGGGAAGACACAGGCAGGCCCTGCTGTACAAATGGGGCAGTGGGAGGGTGTAAGTCCAGGGATGGGTCCTGCAGGCTCAGCAGTGCAAGGCAGCAAGACCAGGTGCCCATTCTCGGTGGCTTCCTCAGGCCAGGTCAGGAAGTGCATGTGACCAGGGCCTGCTGCACATGAGTTCCTGGCATCAGCCAAGGGGGAACTTTCAGCCTTGTTCTTCTGGGGCTCATGACTGTCTTGCCCAACTCCTGGGCTACATAGTGAATCTGAGACCAGCCTGAGCGATACAGCAAGACCCTGCCTCAAAACCAAGACCAACCACTTGATAGTTCTTCTTTCAGATATGACCAATCAAAGGGTCCGCCCTCCACTTTCATTCAGGAACTTACTGCTTCAATCTGCAGCCTTGCTCAGCCTCTACGGCCCTGCATCACTGAGGGGGCCTCGTGGCCACACACACTGCTCATGTTGGAGGCTGAGGCAGCTTCTGGATGTTCTGTGGAGGGAGATGAACCTGTCCCTCAGAGACAGTCACCAAGCAGGGACTTTATGGTGCAAACATTTACTCTCTGAGCAGGAAGCACAAGCAGGGCAGCTCGTGGTGAGACTCGTCTGTCTGCTGCCATCCAGCCACGCGCCACCTCCTCGTCTCCTGTGGTCTCGTGGAAGCTTCAGGGAGGAGTGTTGCCCACTTCTTAATCAGTGAACCACGACTCCCAGTCCTTCGTTCCTCCTCCTCCTCTCTGTAAGACCGTAGGCAATAAGCTCTTTTCTCTAATTCACAGCAGCACAGGTAAAGTTGTGTGTGAGCAAGAGTGAAGGTGGCTTGCTGTGGGCCCCATAAAAGCACCTCCTATTCACTGGGCCTCGCGCTTCTCCTTTGGGTCCCTTTCTGTATGTGACACTGTCTTCTCTCTCTTCCGAGCAGGATTAGAGGCTGCATTGTATGCAAATCCCCTCTTCCAGGTAACATGGAGAGAGCAAGTTGGATTCAAGTATTTTTCTGATCATTCTATCACCATAGATAGGACATCTTTATGCAAATAAGACTGTTCATATTAAATTATAATGCAGCAATTACCAGATACTGCTTCCAATAACATCTATTTAAATTTTCAGTTTTGCATTTTCATTTCAAAGAACAGCTTGAGGCAATGGTGCCAATGGTGCTTTTAAAGAGGCAGTTTCTAATTTCTAATGCTAATGGAACTAAAAATTTCAATGTGTATGCAAATCACAGAGACTGCTGTGCATTAGGCAGGGAGGAAACGGAGCAGGAGGAGGGGCGCTAATAACACCCAGCCCAGCAGTCAGCTCAGCCTCTATCTGTTTATCTGAGAGAGAGCCCAAGACCTAAGGGATTTTGCTAACAGTGATTTTCCGTGGAAACACATGGGAGGAGCTATTGATCTGGACTGAAGACCAAACGAGCTTTTTGGAGGTGGAGGTGATGGCATTGAATTTTTTTTTTAAATTTTATTTTAAAGAGGGGCCAGTGAAATGGCTCAGTGCTCTAAAGCGCCTGCTTAGGCAAGCTTAGGCAACCCCAGGGTACACGGTTCAATCCCCAGCCCCACATGCTGTGCCAGCCCCACCTTCAGGGCAGGCTGAGTGACCATAATATAAATAAATAAATAAATAAATAAATTTAAAAAAGAAAAGACTTTAAAAAATTTATTTTAAAGAGTAAAAGTAGCAGTAATAAAGACAAAAACAGTAACAAGCAAGAGTGCATATAGTACAGAATCTCAAAACAAGAACAAAAGTTTAACAATGGTTGTATTACATATTTTCATCATCAAATCTGTTTAATAGATATAGGTACGTAAAATTGGTCAAACAATTAAATATTAACATTTTCAATAAACCTTAATGTTTAAAAACTCTTCCAAATGCATTTTGCATTTAAGTCACTCTTCCAGAA
>PVKN010020713.1:0-15818 GCA_004027915.1 Capromys pilorides
CGGCTTTGGTGCTGATGCTTGTTTCTTCTCCGCAGATCCCCTGGACCCTTCGTTCCCAGTGGAGTTCGTGAGACATGGAGACATCATTCGACTAGAACACAAAGAGTAAGTGAGTGTGCTTGTTGCATAATGAGTGGCATGGGCACTAAGGGTGGGGAGTTCTTGTAAGAAGTAAATAGAAGTCTTGCCTGAAGCCCTGGTAATAGAGCTGTGCGGGGATGCGAGAGCCATGTTTTATTTTGTTTTGTTTTTGGTGGTACGAAGGATTGAACTCAGGACCTTACACTTGCCAGGCAAGTGCTTATTCTACTGAGCTATCTCCCTGGCCTGCGAGAGCCATGTTATCAGGGTGAAGAACTAAATAAGTAACCCTCTGCCTGCCTGGCTTGGCCTTAGGGGCTTTGACCTTTTAGGGTTCCTTTTAGTTTCTGTTTCCTAGAAGAAAAGATAAAATTTTAGGTCCCTTGAAGTGCCACTTACATGGCTACCTTGAGAAAATATAAGTATCTACTTTTTGGAACATTACAAACTGGTTTATTTCACTAAGTATTCTCACCAGAGTGACTAAAAATGCCAGGATAATATAAAAACTTCTTAAAAGTGCAAAAAGCTATTGAGATATTAAATGGTTATTACTAGGCTAATAATCGAAGTGAAAGAGGACATCAATCAAAATAAGTAAGGCACTGAAGCCACTTTTGCCTGGTCCCACAATCTCTTAGTGTTGCTTTTTTTTTAATCTTTTGTTTTGACTGCCTCCTTTTTTTTTTTTTTTTTTTTTTTTTTTTTTTTTTTTTTTTTTTTTTTTTAATGTATTTAGTACAGGGTCTACAGGGTCTCACTACACAGATCGGACCCATAGTGATTCTTCCTGATTTTCAGAGCCTCCCAGGCACTGGGATTACAGGTGCGTGCCATCTCAGCGCACCTTGGGGGCGGGGCTGTAGGCTGGGGATCCCCTGGCCCCTGCATAGGTGCTTTAATCTGCTGAGCTATCTGGCAGCCCTTGACTTACTCTTCAGAGGAGTGGTTTTAAAGTCAAAGCTCTAGGCTCACCCAAGCAAAATCTATTAAGTGATCCTTCCCCTAAATTTAGGTAAGGTAGATCTTCCCTACCCATTTATCCTCAAGAAAAGTCACTTTGGTAATGAGTGAGCTGAGTAGGAACCTCGAGTTTTTAAATAGCTGTAACTAACAGTTGATCCTCACATATGCTTGTGGCGCTCATTCATGTCATCTAGGTAGTCTCAAAATCTTAATCTTTTCTTTTTTTTTAATTTGGTTATTTGGTACAGGGTCTTGCTGCACAGCTTAGACTCATAGTTATCCTCCTGTCTCAGCCTCCCCAGCACTGGTATTACAGGTGTGTACCTCCATGCCCGGTTTTGGTGGCTGGCATGGGATTTGGAGTCCAGCACAGCATGTTGTACCAGGGATCGAACCCCAGGTCCTTGCACTTGCCAGGCAGATGCTTAGACCATCAAGCTATCTCCCTAGCCCCAAAATCTTAAAGCTATGAGTTTTGATGAACATAATCTTAGGCTGGTGGTATCTTCTAGGTACCTGACTAAAAATAAGGATTGCAAGCCAGTCCCCAAAATAATTTTTCAGTAAGAGTGAATAGTGTCAGTCAAAAAATGTATCACTTGAGGAAATAGTCCATGCAAAAGCAACAACAATAAAAAAGTAGCAAGGGCTGGCCAAATAGCTCAGCAGATTAAAGCACCTGCTTAGGCAGACATGGGCCTGGGATTCGAACCCCAGGCCTGCCCTGCTGGCCCTGCTGGGGCACGCTGAGATGGCAGTGGAGACTGGGCTTGGTGGCAGGTGCCTATAATCCCAGCACTTGGGAGGCTATAAACAGGAGAATCACTGTGAGTCTGATGTATGTAGTGAAACCCTATACACCCTGTAGACCCTGTCCTAAAATTCATTTAAAAAAAAAAAAAAAAAAAAAAGCAGTAGCAGAGGCAGCTCTGCAAAAAGGTCCTACACTGGAATTGTCAGATACGGATTTTTTAAAAACTATGGAAATTGAGGATTTATATACATATACACAGAAAAATGTAGTGATAATCGTTTGGATTTTGGGTACTTTAAATCTTCGTTAAATATTTTTGCTAATTAAATTTATTGTAATTCTGTTTTTGCAAATCAAAAAAATTACAGTCACTTACACATACTACTTATGAATAAAAGAGTTGTTATAAAATAGTAAATAAGTGGCTGGGCTTCATGGTGCATGCCTGTAGTCCCATCCCTTAGGAGACTGAGGCAGGAGAATTGCCGTGAGTTTGAGGCCAACCTGGGTTATATAGTGAATTCAAAATCTTGTCTAAAAAACTAAAACAAAAAAAGTATTTAATAAGTGAAAGCAAAATTAAATGCTCCTTATTTCCTATAAATCCTCATTTTAGAAAAGTAGTGATAGGAGTAAAAGAACAAGCATGGGTAGAGTATCTACTGTAGATGCATGTAGGTTACAGTATTAATGTTGTTCTCCCCAGACCTGCCTTGTAAGCCAGGCAAGCTAAGTGTTTCAGAGCTACCAAATGTGTGAAACTTACCCCTCCTCCCCAGTCCCCAGGACCTGAGGCTGGCCCTTTCCTGGTATATGGTCTGGTACTCCCACCGTCTGTCCTTGATCCAAGTTTTTTTCTTCTCCAGTTGTCTTAGTCACTTTTCTCACTGCTGAGACAAAATACCCAACAGCTCACAGTTTATAGAAGTTTCAGTACATAATTGGGTGGCTCCAAGGCAGGGAGGTGGCATGGCAGAGGACAACATGTTGAGAAAAGAAGGCAAAAGCAGTGAGAGAGGAGAAAGCAAGCCTCTTTCCAGCCCTTTTACTGTGTGCTGCTACACACCCTACACCCATAATCCCAGCATTAGACCATGAATCAATCATAAACTCTGCAGGCTGCCCCCATGATGCCATGAGGCTTAGGGCACATCTAGATACAAACCATAGCATCAGTGCTCTGGATATTTCTTGTGATTGAATAAGCAGCAAGTTCCTCATATGTTGGCATTAATAGTTCTGATTTGAAATGTTTTAACCCTAACAGATGCATGTACCTGATAAAAGGAGAAACACTGCTTATCTCTTCTTTCCGGATAACAGCCTTTCTCTCTTCCAACTTCTAGGACTTCTCGGAACTTGCACAGTCATTACCATGAGGCCCCTCTGACCCGAAAACACTTTCAGGTCACCGGCTATGGCATAGTAAGTGAATGCCTGGCATAAGCAGGCTGTAAGAGTTGTGGGGTTTAACTCAGGTCCACGTGGTAGGACATGACCTTCCCAGAATTCTGGTATGTTCCTAAGGATCAGAAGCCCTCCGTGGTCTTAACATTTGAGAATTTTTTGGTTAAGTTTGCTATGAAAAAAGCGGCCTATAAAGTCTGTTTATCTTTATTTTGGTCTTCAAATAACAATCATGTCATATACCTATTCTAATACTTAATAAAAGTCAAATATGAATGTTTGTAAATCTTAAAATTATATTAGACATAGAAGCCAAAACCTATGGTATGGCTCCACCTGAGTTTATCTTTTGCTGAATCCTGAATTTTTATTGCCTTTATTTTTAAGAATCTCTTCTTGTTCTACAGTGAGCTGTTGTCCACATAACTTTTGTTTCTTATTATCTCAGTAAAATGCACTTAACAGAGTAAAAGTACACTTAATTGAGTAAAATTTGTAGTGGGTATGGTGGTACGTGCCTGTAATCCCAGTACTTTGGGAGGCTGAGACAGGAGGATCACAAGCTTGAGCCTACCCAGGGCAACTTAGTGAGATCTTGTCTCAGAATAAAAATTAATAAATACAAGGTCCAGGGATGTAGCCTAAAGCAAAGGCCTTGGGTTCAGTCTCCAGTATCCTTCTACCAAAAAAATTTAAAATAAAAGTTCTGTGAGTACTCATGGTTTGGAAATAAGGACAGAAATAGCTAGTGGGAAATGATTGTGATTTAGTTACATTTCCTTCCAAGGCCTTTTGTGCTGCAGTAGAATCTGAGTGCTTTGAGGTGGGCTTCCTACCCCTCCTTCCATTTGCTCATCCCATACTATACCCTAGCCAAGACTGCGAACACGGATTCCCTGGGCAGCTTTTGCAGAGCCAGACACAGCTGTCTTCATTTCCAAAGTATAGTTCCCAGAGGGCCAAAATGTGGGTGCAGATGGCCCAGAGCTGTCTGTTGGCTCAGGGTGATGTCTCCAGCTTGGCTCAGGGCAAATCTTCTTATTACTCAAACTGTAGCTCTGTGAAGCAAGAAGTTTGGACTGCTGGATCCAAGAAGTATACTCCCTTATTTGGTTGCAAGCAGGGAGTGCCGGAGCAGAGCGTCACTTGGGGTGCTCTCTGGCCCTTTTGCTCCCTTTCCCACCTCAGGCATTGAGGTCGATTTGGTGCGTGACCTTTGTAATGTGGTAGCAGCTGAAAACATTTCTGTCTTGACACCTTTTTTTCTAACAACATCTCTCTGTGTGTTCTTGGTTTATGTGGCAGAATGGGACAGGAGACTCAAACGATTTCTGGCGAATTGAGGTCGTAAACAGAAAATTTGGGAACCGGATCAAAGTGCTAAGAAGTCGAATTCGCCTCATCCATTTGGTTACAGGTTGTGTCCTTGGTTCCTCAGGAAAAATTCTGCCCAAGTGGTAAGTTTCTGGGGTTCTGATGTTGTCGTAGAGCTTGCACTTTCTCTTTTATGCTATAGGAGATATCGCAGAGACTTGCCATTTCCAATAGTCAGTGTGCCTCAGGTTTGCTTTTTTCTTGGTAGAAGAAAAGATATCAGGTATATATGAAGCACAGAACTCCAGAGCATTTTGTAGTTTATGTGTTCTAAGAGTTGTGTGTTTGTACTTTAGGCTTATTGTAATTATTCTCCATCTTTCTCTTTGTAAAGAGGTGAGACTAGACACCTCCTTGGATAGCTGTGGAGTGTGAAAGATGGGTTGAAACAATAATGACCACTCTCTTAAAAACGTGGGTTCAACAGGTTGAAGAGCAGTAGACAGTGCCATTTTTGCACTGTGGGCAGGGGATCCAAGTCTCCTCAGAGACATTTGTGACTAATTTTCACAGGGGCTGGGAGCAGTTGGAAGTTACTTGTACTCCATACCTGAAGCAAACCCTCAACTCCATCTGGAATGTGGAAGACCATATCAATCCCAAGTGTGAGTGAGGGCTGGCTCTGAAGGGAAATCTTTATTAAAAAATAAACAACAACAACAAAAACCTTGTAGAAAAATAAACCTTTACAAACTCTGCTGCCATTTCCTCTTCCTGCCCTTTCTTCCTTTTTCACACCACTAAGCATTTGTACTTGCCTCATTTGTTTTTTGTGTATGGTACCAGAGGTCTAACTCAGGATCTTGCCAGGCAGGTTTATAAACCACTGAGTTATTTCCTCAGCCCTTGTATTAGCTTTAAGCTCATTTTTCTTCTCATCCATTGCCTTTATCAGTTTCTCTCTCTGGAATGCCCAGTGACCTCCTGCACATCAAGTTTGTCTCATCTGCCTCTGTCTTGTCACCCTCTGAGCTCTCCTGTGACTTCACCTTGGGCACCTCTGCACCCTCTGTGCCCTTTACCATGGCATTGTCTGCCTGCCGTGCCTCTGCTGAGCTCCTCCCGCAATCCACCATTCTCTGAACCAAAAGCTGCCCCACAGCTCTGATTCAGCGCACCCCTCAGCTCCCAGGCTGCATTCCGTAGTCCCACTTTAGTGTCAGCTCATCTCACTATGTCTTTGGATTCATTCATTTGCACTTGATTTTTCTCTCTCTGCTTTCATTTCATTCTTCTTACTAGCTAACCTAGCTAATAAGAGAAGCCAACTACTTAACTCCTTACTGGGTCCACCAGGAACTGTGTGGATCTTGTGTCCTCATACACCTTGTGCCTAACAAAAGGCCAGCATCTGAGCTAGTGGCACAGCAGAGTGACGGTGCCAGGGTGGAGCCCCACAGGGAGGCTGTTACGTGTATCTGTTGTGTTTCTGAGAATGACCATGATCCCCAACACTGTCAGCTACCTACTTGTCACCTTGTCTGCTCTATTTAGACTGTGAAGAGAGAAAGTGTGACAAAGCCTCTTTTGTTTTTGTTTTCTGTTTGTCTTTCCCTAGTGCCAAACATCAGTCTGGATGTGCTGCAGCCCAGTTTTCCTGAGATCTTGCTGGAGTCCCACATGGTCATGATCCGGGTACTGTGGCCTCTTCTTATGTGGCTTAAGAGTTTTTTGGGTAGCCTCTGACTTGAAGCACAAAGCTAGTAGCTGTAGTATATATAGATCCACTGCCCCCTTGTGGAGGACCTTGAAAGTGTATTTACCTACTTGATTTTCATAGGCATTTCTGTTATCACGAAATGCAGGGGTAGGGGTTAGGAGTGTGCTATAACCGTGATACTGGTGAATATTTGTGTAGCTAGGCACTACTGTAAACATTTTATATATATACTATATATATATATATACATATATATATATATATATAGTATTTATCCTGTGGTGATTATTGTCATTCCCAGTGTATTGATAGAGGAACTGAGGCACAGAAGGATTAAGGAGTTATCCAGGGTCACACAGTAATGTGTAAAATGTGGTTCCAGGCTTTGGAACCAGGCTAATAGGCTTTTAGCGCCAGTGCCAGCTACGATGGCACCATTTTGCCTCTAAGTAGTTTTTCAAGTCTGTTTTGAGTGTCAGAGCCCCTAGAATGTTTAGTGTTCTTGGTTGGAGATCACAGAACATTGGTAATTCGTTCCAGCATGTGAACTCGGGATCAGTTAGGACAGCTAGCTGATGTGAGTGTGTTCTTTTCCAACCCAAACATATCCATGAGCTCACTCGTATTCTGGGACAGAAACTAGTGAGGGGGCATCGTTGGTTCTTGTTTATTTGCTCAGACTCATGGTTTGAACTCTGGTCACTGGTAGCTGACAGCATTTATAGCATCAAAGACTTAAGGAAAAGTGAGGGAGGAAATCTTTAGATTAAGGAAATTCTCCCCACTAGTTTAAATTTCCACCTGCAAACTGAGCAAATCTTGCTGCAGTTGCGATGCTGCAGGGATAGCCCCTTGCTCTGGCCTGGGGAAACCAGAAGACTGTAGGAGTGAAGGTGAAGGGACCCTGGGTCTCAAGCCAGATGGGTGATAGCAGCCCCCCCGCAGGGCTGCGAGAAGGCTTGGCAGGTGTGATTTTTTTCCCTGTGAGCCACTGTCAAGTGCGCTGTCCTAAAAGTGATTATGTAAGCAGCACTCTGTAAATGCGGTCGACTTACTTCACCGGATTAAACTTTAGAAATTCAGATTCTTGTCATTTTTGCACATCGGAAGGTGATGAGTTGACATTAAGTAGTCTCTGGGTCACTTCCTCTCTGACTCTGCGCTTGTAGCTGTCACTGTGGCCTGATGACATTGCTCTTTTGAATATTTGCCTGTCAGTCAGAATATCAGTCTGGGTCTGGGTAGAATTTTAAGGCAAGTGAGTAATTCTAAAGAGTTTCATTTCTTCTTTCATTATCTAGAAACAGAGATGAAGAAAAGGGATGTGAAGGTTCTTTCTTATTCAAGGAAGGGAAAGAAACCAAAATAGTGGCCTAGACTAGGAACTTGAGTAAGGAGTTTAGGTGTGTGTCCGTGTCTGTGTCTGCCTGTCTGAGAAGGTGGCAGCGCAACCATATGAAAGCTGACAGACTAGTCCCAAACCCTCAGTGAGTTGAGTTAGTGAGGCACCAGGTGGCAATTCATTGAGCCAGACCTTTTGGATTTTTCTTGAGCTATACCATTGCTGCTCAGCTGAAGGCAGTTTCGCCTCCCAGGGAACATCTCACAGTGTCTGGAGGGCTTTTGACTGGCAGAACTGAAGAGTGGAGCATGGAGGTGCCACTGGTATCCAGTGAGTAAAGGCCAGGGATGTTAAATGTGCACTACACAGGACAGCCCCATGACAGTCTTATCCAGCCCCAGATGTTAGTGGTGCAAGACTGGGAAGCCCTGACTGACCCAGCCTGCTGCCTCTCCCGGGGCTGCTTCCTAAAGTTTGTGCTGACAGTTAGCTAGCTGGGTCCTGATGACTGGGATCTGGGTTTCTGAGCCTGTTTCTTCAGTTTTAGCAAAGTGCTGTTTTTGCCATGGTAAGACTAGTTACTAGATAGCCTCAGCTGCTGAATGAGAAGTACTGAGTTCAGGTCTTTCAGCTTAAAGGGTTGTAGAGTGATTCCATGTCTTCTCCAAGTATATGAAATGAATGCTTGGAGGATAGAAACAAAAATTTTAAAACTACCTTTTTTCTTTATGAAACATAGGTCTTATACAGTACATAAGGAAATATATAGTGTAGCCATGTTATTCAGATGATGTGTAAGGCATTTAGAGAAAGTGTCTCAAGAAGGTTTTGGGAGGGAGAAGGCAAATAGGGAAAAGAAAAAAAAAAAATCACAGTTTAAGAACACTAAAGGGCCAGTGAAATAGCTCAGCAGACTGAGCACCTGCTTAGGCAAGCACAGAAACTGGGGTTCAGTCCCCGGTACTACATGCCATGCTGGCTTCACCTCTGGGCGCGCAGAGCCAGCTCACTGAGATGGAGACCAAGACCAGGTGTGTTGCTTCGTGCCTGTAACCCCAGCACGAGGCTGGGGAGGCTGAAAATAAGAGGATCACTAGGAGTCTGAGCTACGTAGTAGAACCCTCTACCAAATACATTTTTTTTAGAAAAAAAGAATACCAGGCTAAGGTAACCTTTTCTAAGTCAGGGTGCTCCTCAGAATCTTTGTTTATCTATTTGATTTTTTGATTTTATGAGGGGTTTTTGTTTTGATCTTTTTGAGATAGGGTCTTGCTGTGTAGCCCTGGCAGGCACTGAGTGAACCTAGCAGTCCTCCTGCTTCTGCTGTGATCACAGCCATGCGCCACCATGGCCAGCCCAGGTTTTCTGTTTGAAATTAGATAAAGAAGCTCTGGTTTTTATATTCCCTACACTCTAGATACTTTGTCCCTGGCTTGGCAGATGAATGTGTGTTCTGTGCCTAGTACAAACAAGTCCTGTTTCTCTTTCTCTCTCCTTTTTTTTTTTTTTTTTCCCTACCAGAAATGGTCTGAATGAACCAATGGGAAGTAGAGGCTTATGTTTGGGGAAGCAGTTATTGTAGCCTAATGAACAATGGCTGTGAAGGAGCACACGGTCCTTCTCCGCAAAGGAGGGAGAAGAGCACGTGTCCTCTTCATCCTTGGCTGGTTAGCGGAAATACCTGAGCCTCACCTTCTGTCAGGCTCTAGCTCTGTCTTGATTAGCTTTTCTTTGCTGTGTTCCTGCAGGGGAATAATGGCCTTAAGCCCAAAGACAATGACTTCACATCCAAACCCTGGCACTGGCCCATCAACTACCAGGTAGGACCAGAGGCTAGAGCACCTCCCAGAAAGCGGAGTCAAGATCACTGGGACAGAGTGGGACAGAGGCAGTTGGGGCCCATGGGGAGGCCTCACCTGGTATGGAGTGGCCAGAGATGGGGCTCTGTTTCCTACCCTGATGCCAACTACATGCTCCTAGAGAGAGCTGAGGAAGTGGCACATTCTGAGCCTCCTGTCCAGGCCTACCTCTCTGTGAAAGGTGTCTGGTCTTCCTGTCATTTGAGGATGAGCTAGGCACAGGATCCTCAGGGTGTCGTCTGTTCCACAGGGCCTGCGCTTCTCAGGGGCCAATGACACCGACTTCCGAGTCTACCTGCTTGGCAACCCGGTGAGTGTCGCACGTCCCTGCTCAGCACATGAGCGCTGGTCTGGGGAGGAGGAGCGGCCACTTTCCTCTCATCGTCCTGTTTACATCTCCATGCAGGTGGTTTGGTGGTTGAACCTAGTGAGCATTGCTCTCTACCTCCTCTCAGGAAGCACTGCTGCCATCGCCATGCAGAGAGGCGCACAGCTGTCCGCAGAAGTGGAAGGTCGGCTCCCTTGCACTCTGCCGCCGGCCTCGCCGCTGGGGTGCCAGCTCTGAGGCCCTACTGCAGAGGGCTCCCTGGCTTTCCCTTCCCCATACTTCCCTTCCTCTTTGCCTTTCAAAGCCACAATCACCAGATAGCCATTGCTGTTCTTGACACTTTACACACTTCCAGCAACAAGGAAATTACAGAATTTGTCTTGGGATCTATAGCTAGTGGTAGTGATGAGGTTTGAACCCGAGCAGTCTGACTTCAGAGCCTTCTTTTTCCCTGTGCCATAGGCAGAACTGCCCATCTTCTTTCATTGTCCTTTTTTCTTTTCCCTTTCCCTCTCTTCCCTTCCCTTCCCTTTCTTTTCTTTCTTCTTTTTCTTTCCTTTCCGTTCTGTTCTTTTTCCTCTTCCCTTTTCCTTTCTCTTGGTTTTTTTGTTCTTTTTTTTGAGACCAGGTCTCACTTGTAGCCCAGGCTGGACTCAAACTCATGGCAATTTTCCTCAGTTGGCCTCCTGGGTGCTGAGATTGCAGCAAGCGCCACCACGCCCAGTTTCACTGTCCCTCCTGGCTCTAGGGGTTACAGTGGTTTCCATTCAGGTGCTGCCCCTAGTTTCTTTAGCTTCTGACTGTGGGCCATGGCGTCCAAGTGCTCCCCATAGGCCCTTTTGCCCCTGCAGCTCTGTACCAGGCACACAGCCCCTCCCTTCATCCTTCTTTGACTTCACCTCTGCCCATCTACACAGTGGAGGTCTGTGACAGCAGAGATGGGAAAGGTAGAAGTAGAAAGGGCAGTTATCTGGAGGGGTGTGGCATTACGGTTTCTTTAGGGCCTGGCTGCCTCCTACCCAGATAGCGGCCCCAGGCCCTCTGCTGGTGTATGGTGCTAAGACCTTTCCAGACTGAGAAGTGACCAAGATTATTGAGACCTAGTTGCTCCTTTTCTTCAGTTGTCCTGAGGTTGTTTAAGTTGGTCCCCGTGAGGGAAGGAAGGACTACCCACAGTAAGGCAGGGGCAGGTCTAGATTGAAACTGGCTGTGGCCTCCCTGCTTTCTAACTGAGCTGTGCTGCGCTTTGGCCCAGGGTTGACCCAGATCCTGCTGCAAGGAGGTGGCCAGGTGCTGCTCGGCTGGGCGCTGCATTACTTCCCATTCTTCCTGATGGGCCGGATCCTCTACTTCCACCACTACTTCCCAGCCATGCTCTTCTCCAGTATGCTGACAGGTCAGCCCCACCCACCTGCACACAGGGGAGAAAGCAGGATGGGAGAGGAGGAAGAGGCTGCTGTGGAGCAGCAGGGCTAAGCATGAATCTGCTTCCTGATGTGGGTTGACTCCTTCCTGCTGTATATGTAGGAGTTGTCTGACCGGCTAGTACTAGATGTGTCTTCTGTCCACTAGGAATTCTGTGGGACACACTCCTGCGGCTCTGTGCTGGCAGCCTGGCCTCCACGTCCCTGGCCGGGAGCATTCATGCAGTGGGAATCCTGAGCCTCCTTCTGGGAACTGCCTACAGGTGTGCATCCCCTCAGTGGCCCTCCAGCAGGAGCTCATTGATGCTTTAGCCTAAGACACATTTGCGGAGTTTTTAAGATGTCCTTGGGCCCCATCTGTAGAAGTTCTTGATTCAGTTGGGCCAGAGTGGGGCTCAGTCAGTCACGATTTTCAAGGCCCTTCAGGTGACCCTAATTTGTAATCAGGAACCAGGTAGAAGGAGCAGTCGGATCCCTTTGCATCTGTTCTCGCAGGGTCTCCGCTTCAGCTAGGAGGGCCTCCCTGAAGGGTACTCCTTTACAGCCACAGCAGCTCCCTACCAGCATGATTCAGTGGGGTTAGAGAGGGTAGGAGGGAGGAGTGGGAAAAGGGGTGTAGGTGCAGTATTCACAGTTGCTAGAAGAAGACAGTTGTTTGAAAGTTTGTGCCCCTCACCTCCAGCCCCCTCCCTATCTGGCAAGGCTCACAGATCCTGTAAGAGTTGCTGCTGCTTGTCGTGGAACCTGCGATCTTTGCATGTTTACACACACTGGACCTTTCAGGCAAAGGCCAGACCCCTAGACAGGTTCCTCTCCAAGGCATGTCGGGAGGAGGCTTTTCCTTCCTTGCTGTTGAGACAGCTTTTCCTAAGCTCTTGGGCCAGTTGTGGCCACTGGGTGTGCTCAGACGGCCAAGGCACTGACGGAGAAGAGGCCTTTGGGATGGGGACCGTCAGGTGGGGACCCAGCTGCAGCCCTGAGTGCCCAGCGCCTCCCTCTGGTTCTTACAGCTTCTACCTCTTTCACCCCCTGGCTTACGGGATGGTTGGTCCTCTGGCCCAGGACCCCAGAAGTCCAATGGCAGGACTAAGGTGGCTGGAATCATGGGAGTTTTGAGACTGCTACAGAGACCCGCCAATCAGGTCCAGGAATTGCCTGGAACAGCCAGCTCTGCAGCTTCTGGAACCTGAAGAATTCTGCTGCTGCTAGCACCAAGTTCCAGGAGCAAACCTGGACTTGACCCAGCAATACAGAGCCAAGGCCCTGTCTACAGCACCTCCGGAGTATCTCTCTACCTGGCTCCCCAGGCGTGCAACCCAGGGGAGCATGAGTGTGCAAGAGGGTGGCTGAGAGGGTGGGAGAGCGTATGAGGTTACTACTGTCAGATACCTGAGGACTGCAGACCTTGCGACGACCGACTGTAAACGGCTGAGTGTCATAAACACTAAAACACAGTACAGGACTGCAGTAGTGTTTTCTGATACATGTGTTTTATACTAGATTTGGTTTGATTTTGGATTGTAAAGACCCATAAGAAATTCTCCGATCTCTAAGAGGCTGAGTACTGACCCCGCCTTGGGATACCACCACGACCCAGCAGATGGGGCCATAGAGTTCTGCTCTCCTTACCAAAAGAATCGAGGAACTTGCCTCCTGCTGTCTCCTGGGCTGTTGTCTGTGGCCACAGGTGATGGACTGCCTGCCTCTGCTGTGCACAGAGCCCTGAGTTCCAGTGAGTGAGTTGGCGAACGTGCCAGCCCTTGACCAGCCTTCCTTAGCCCTCTGGGAATGTCACACTGAGATTGGTTGGAGGAACCGTCTCCTAGCCTTGGCCACTTTAGGTGCCAAGGCCCTCTGTGTCAGAGATTATTTCTTACTGTCCGTGTCCCCTTCCATATTCAGCCTGGCTACCAGATCCAAGCCAGGTATATTCTGGTTGCTGAGCGAATGTCCTGGGAACCTGAACAGTGAAAGCAGATGAGAGTCAGAGCAGGGAGTCTGGTACCAGGCTGGGGTCCCAGCAACATGCCCGAGTGTGGGATACTTTGGATTGTCTGGACCAGAGTTCCTGTCCCCTGCTGGGCATTTCAGTCTCACGCCTGCAACCTTCTACTGACATTCCCTTTCACTCCGTTGCTGTTTTCCTCTCTCTCTCATTGCTTCACCAGTTTCTGTTCCCCAAAGACCAGACTTCCTAGAGATACCTGACAGCTTCTCCTGTCTTCTGCTTTGAAGCTCAAACAAGGAGCTCAGAGCTGCCTCTCCTACGTCCTCCCCAGAGGGATTAAGAAAACTCATGGGTCAGAACCAACCCAATGCAGGGCCAGCCCTTCAGCACAGGACATGCCACCCCCCCCCCCCCCCCCCCCGGGGGACAGGACAGAATGTTCATTTTGTCTCGGAGGACTCTCTTGCTTCAGGGTTTAATGATGAATTTCTGCCGCACTCCATCTTTGCTCTTTTGTGGCTCCCAGTAACTGACAGGGTCAGAGCTCTTTAAAGCTTCTTCAGGAGGCGGTTGCCACGGAGACTGGAAATTGGTCTCAGGGACAAGCTGTGCTACCTATTGAGTGGTGGGGAGGGAAGCTCAGGACCATACTTGGACATTCAGACCAGGCATCATTAATGTTAATAGAGCAAATGCAGCCACGTGAAAAGCAAGGCAGTGCCGCTAATTAGATCTGGGGCCCATGACCTCCCTGTCCCGGTGCTGCAGCCCTCTGACTTCCCTCAGCAGGAAGTGCTGCCTGTGTCCTGAGTCGGGGCTGCCTGCTTAATTGCATTTCTGCTAGTGGAGGGGGTGGACAGCAGGAATGGAGAAGCTCAGAGTGCACCCATCTCTTCCCCACCTGCCCTTCCCCCCAGGCAAAGTTGTTTTCTGAGCTGGGTGGGGTCCCCACGCGGATGGGCTCTTATAGAGGGACGGGATGCAGCAATCTGACTCTTAGCAAAGACAGTGGTGGGTCGTGACATCCCAGAGGTGGCTGATTTCCTTTGTACCTTCTCGTTTCCTGAAGAACCTGTTGGAAAGGAGCGCTGAGGGAGTTGGAGGGGACAGCCTCTGAGCAGTGAGGGAGGAGAGGGCCAGCTCCCAGCCTCCCTTCCCTCCTGAATTGGCCAAGTGGAAGAGACACTTTTTAAGAATGAAAGAGAACTACCTTCTCCATGCCTGCCTTCATGCTGAAGCTGCCAGATGCTTTTCAGGGGACAAGGCCGCATGGGGTGATGCAGCTCTGTGTGCCCACTTTTTGTCACTTGAAGGTGCTGGGGAGGGACACTGTTGAGTATTGCTTTGAATATGAACTGTGGCCTTCAGGAGTTTACAGAAACATGACATGTCCTGTAGACTGCTGAGGGAGGAAGACGCATATCCAGCAGCACAGACTCCAGCCAGCACCTTGAGCTACATTTTATTGAAAAAAAAAAAAAAAAAAAGATTTCCAGAGAAAATCAGAGATGAGTTACTTTTGTAATAAATAGTTCTTGTTTTAAATCCATGTTCTTCTGTTCCTTAACTGAGTCTGACTTGCCTCCACTCCCAGAGAGGCCTCCTTCAGAAGAATGTGTGGAAACAGGTGCCCTTCCGTCATGCCCCGTGGCCGAGGCCATTCTGATTGCGGCAGAGGCCCTGCTGGGCAGGTGAGCCTGATGCCAGGACAGGACGTCGGGCCTTCCCACGTGGTCGCTACGGCTGTTTCCATTTATTTACTCTAATAAACTCAGTGGGATATGGACTTCACCTACTTTCTTTTGTAAGCTACGCATATATGGGAAGGAGCAAGGGAGGCATTTTGTCCACTTCTGAGTTAGCTGAGAGGCCCAGCACTGTGGCAGTTGGCCATTCTGCTTAGCAGAGGCCCCATGCTGACAGGGTACCCTGTCATTAGAAATGGCCTGGGGAATCTGAGGGCAGTGAGTGGGGCAGGAAGGGACCAGTAGTGTTCTGTGAAGTGGGGGCCGGTGGTGGCTGGAGGCAGACTGGGTGGTACACAAAGCCTCGGGAGCCAATCACATAGTCCTCTTTGAATACATGGCCCCATTGTGGAGTGCCAGCACATTGTGGCATTTCATCATAAAGGCCTGATGAAGTTAGTGATGCTTTTGTTGCCATCTATCGAGAAGTAAATTTCCTCAGGTGTCACAATTAAGAAATGATAGAGGCAGGACTCAGCACCAGGCGGGCCTTTTGCATCTCTTTCCCACTGGTCCTGAAACTAGAAGCACCTCCTAAAGCACCCTGGCGACTTCAGACACTGAGGTAAGTGTCCTGCCTCAGCCTACTGTGCACATGGCATCAAGCTCAGCAGCTCAGCTAGGGCAGTGTTACCTGGTTCCTCACCTCAGTGTTACCAGGCTGGTGACCAGGAGTGTTTTAACAGCAGGTTTCCTGTGAATGGAAAATGAAAACAACAAAAACTCAAGCATTTGAGTTTTGATAGAAAAAATTCTAGTTGTGTTTGAAAGGACAGAAAGGTTAAGTTACTTGATTGGCTCAGACGATAACTGAACACTAATTATGATGCTTAATAATGTATAGTATAATAAACACTATAATTATACCCTAAAACTGGATAAAATGCTGAAATGTGTCTGTCACTACTGAGTTCCACAAACTCTAACACA
>PVKN010020714.1:0-15824 GCA_004027915.1 Capromys pilorides
ACTAATGCAACACTCAAAAACCAGTGACATTCCTATAAACAACAACAAACTCACTGAGCGAGAAATTCACAACAGCATCCAAAAGATGAAATATTTAGAAATCAGTCAAACAAAGGAAGCAAAAGATTTACTGAAAATTATGGTATTCTAAGAAAAGAGATTATAGAGAATATCAGAAAATGGAAAGATATTCCTTGCTCCTGGAGGGAAAAAATCAACAAAGTGAAAATGGCCCTGCTTTCAAGACTGTTACAAAGATTTCATGCAATCCCTTTGAAAACACTGTTAGCATACCTCACAAAACTAGAGAAAACATTCCTAAAATTCATTTGGAACCAGAAGCAACCTAGAATAGCATAAGCAATTCTGGCCAACAAAACAAGGCAGGAGGCATCACAATCTCTGATGTGAAATTATACTATAAGGCAGTACGATAAAAATCAGCATGGTAATCACAAAAAAAAATAGACCTGAGGATAAGATTAGAACAGATTAGAAGATGCAAACACAGCTAAAAACACATTCATCCACTTTATCTTTGACAAAGAGGCCAAATATGCTCACTGAAAAAAAAGATAGCCTCGTTAATCAATAGTGCTGGGAAAACTGACTCCCTACATGCTGAAGATTAAAACTAGACCCATGTCTGTTGTCACCATTCACTAAACTAAAGTCAAAATGGATCAAAGACCTAAACATTAAAAGGGAAACACAATGTATTAGAAGAGAAAGTAGGTAGAAATCTTGAAGACAGGTGTAAGCAAAGAGTCGCTGCTTGAAGAGTCATCCTAGAAGTGGATATCTGACTTGGGATATCTACTTGGGAGGGTGCCAGGTTGAGCACACAAGCACCGGCATCTACTGCAGCCCAGTGGGACAGCTTGTTGGACAGTCAGACAATTTGCGCACACAGAACACTGGCATGATTGGAGTTGGTCTGAAATAAATGACAAAAGAGTGATGTCAAGTGTAATTGGACACAAAGATTTACAAAGGGACTGACCATGGTGGTCTGCCTGGATCAGGGAAGGTTTGCTTGAGAAGCGAGGGGAGCTGGGTCCTAAGAACATTCTAGAAACAGGAGAGGAGGGAAACTAAGGCAGGAGCATCTGATAAGCAAATGCAAGATAATAGTGATGCACAATGGATTGTAACGTATGGCTGTAGATAGATTGGATTGGCTTGGGGATCCAGTTGAAAGGGATTTTTCAGGGCCGGCGAGATGGTTCAGTGGTCTAAAGCGCCTGCGTAGGAGGGCTCAGGCAACTGCGGGGACTGCGGTTCGATCCCCGGCACCACATGCTGCGCCAGCGCCACCACCAGGGCAGGCTGAGCCAGCCACAAAATAAATAAATAAAGAAACAAACAAACACAACAAGCAAACAAATAAATAAATAAATAAAATTAAAAAAAAAAAAGAAAAAAGAAAGGGATTTTTCAGAGGTTAGGAGCTCTTTGGAAAGAAGGGAAGTTGGACTCAGAATGCCACACCCGGAACCTGATCCTGCCACTACAGTGCAGCAGGGACAGAAAGGTTGGTTATGAGAAGAGGAAGGGGGTGGGGGTGGGATTGCACTCAAAAGAAGCCATTAAAGTGCTATAGAGGGTGAGGGAGCTGCCTGTAGTGAATAACGGGAAGGAGGGACTGCTTCTGTCCTCAGGCCTGGCTTTTCTGTTCCATAGGCGTGTGTCATGCTTGGACTCCCACGTGGCAGCTGTCTTTATTATCAACCCAATAGCTGTCTCCTCTCTCTCTCTCTCTCTCTCTCTCTCTCTCCAACAGTAACCAGCAGCATTCTTGCAGCAGTGTATGCACAACCAGAGATAAATTAAGGCTATGTAAGCAAGTCATTCCATTATTTTGGTTTTGGTGGGGTTTCATGTGTGTGTGTGTGGAGGGGGAGTTATTGTTATACTAGGGACTGAACACATGCCATTTGCACTGAGCTACATCTCAGACCCAGACAATCACCATTTTGACAATAGGTCTCAGTACATCACTAAATGATCCAGGATGAGCTCAAACTTGTGATTACCCTGCCTCAGCCTCCCAGGATGTGGGAGGTATAGACCTCTGCCACAGTATCTCTATATATGCTTTTCCAAAAGAAACAGGGAAATCAGACCTGTCCAAGGAGATGCCAGTTCATCAATAAAAGGAAGGATTTGCTTAAGGAAAAGCATTTCTAACTTTCTTCATTCTTTTGTCTTGATTTTGAATGTGATTGTGATAGCTGGAGCTGTGGCAATCAGCTTGAGACCACTCAATAGAGGTGGCAGAATAGAAAACTGGGTGCAGCTTAGTTCCTTGGTGACAGTGCTGAGCGGCCACAGCACATTGACACTCGTCACCTCTCTGAACTTGTTGCTATGGGGAATACTTAGATGTCTTTATAGATCCGGCCACATTTAGCTAAGTTTTTTTTATGAGAACTAAAAACCTTAAAATGAGGGGCTGGTGAAATGGCTCAGCAGTCTAAAGCGCCTGCTTAGGCAAGCTTAGGCAACTGTAGGGACTGTGGTTCAATCCCCAGCACACATGCTGTGCCAGCCCCACCCCTGGAGCTGAGCCGCTCATAAAAAAAAAAAAAAAAGCCTAAAATGAAAGCTGTCGTAAAAACCATCTGAGGTTTTCATATGTTCCAGCCATGCTTGGCCCCGCCTGGTGGTGTCAGCTATGCATTCCCAGGTAAAGAGATGGTTAGTGGTTGAGCCAAGACCCCCACAGCGCATGTGTAGATGAGGCATAATCATAAAAGGTGGTGATTAAAAATAATTACAGTCTCAGGCTCACTCAGCCCACCTTGCTTGCCACCTTCTGAAGCCTTTGACCTGCTCTCTCTCAGGAGTGCCTTGAGTTACAAGGCTGTGGCTGCCTCGACGTTCTGAATTGATTCAAAGCATCTGCATGCCACGCTCATCTTGACTCTGAGAAAGAGTCAGACGTCACAGGGTGCCAGATCAAGGGAACAGGGTAGACGACAACGATGCAGCATCATGTGTGTAGAAGCCTGTCTTTCTGTTGAGTGGAGCTCAGCTGCAGCACTCACCATACTTTTCACCACAGTACCTAAAGATACTCATGAAAGAGGACTTTCAGCACCGCCTCTGACAGTGATGAGAGCAACGGGCTAATTGTGGTCCATGCCAAGGGAGTGTTCTGGATGACAGATTAGGTCAGCTTGAGGAGTCTAGAAGCTGAGCTAAGTACCTCAGCAGTTCTACCTCCTGGAGGTGAGGGGAGGACATGTCCTTCCCTCTAGGATGTTGCTTGTTGTGTCAACTTAAGAAGCTTAGAGGGGGGCCAGCGAGATGGTTCAGTGGTCTAAAGCGCCTGCTTAGGAGGGCTCAGGCAACTGCGGGGACTGTAGTTCGATCCCTGGCACCACATGCTGCGCCAGTGCCACCACCAGGGCAGGCTGAGCCAGCCACAAAATGAATAAATAAAGAAACAAACAAACACAACAAGCAAACAAATAAATAAATAAATAAAATTAAAAAAAAAAAAAGAAGCTTAGAGGGTTAGCTAGGTGACGGAGCAGGGGCCAGGGTCCTTGTTTTGCAAACACCCCATCCTGTGCAAGAGCAGGGTGTGGAGATGGTGTGATCATGCCACCCTTGGGCAGGAATAGTCTGTTTACAATATGGGGTGGGGGGGGCTGGAAGGGGGGAGAGGTTTATCCCTCCCTCCTTTTTTCTTGTTGCTCTTACTGTCTTCTGCCACCTTGAACTATTGCCCCTGTGCCTTGCCACCCTGCTTAAGGGCCAGCAGATTATGGACTGAAACCTGCACGAGCTGTGAACTAAATCTACTTTCCTTCCTTAGTTTTGGATATTGGATATTTTATCTCAGCAGCAAGAGAAGAATAACTAACTCAGGTAGTGTTTTGAGAGAGGTTAATGGCAGTATGTCTTTACTGTAACATATTTTTAATTGAAACATGCACCATATGTTTGATCAGCTCTTACATACATTACACTCAAATACACAGAGACAGATGAACCAAGAGCAACTCACCGGAAGGGCCCGCAGTGCTGATTGGGAAGCAGGATGTCAGAGGAAAGCACTAACCCGTGGAAGTCAAGTAACTTGCCAGGTTAGCATGCACAGCAAAGGTGGAATCAAATGGGGACAGCATGAGAAGGACAAGGATGTTAACTTACCCTCAGGGAAGGGTGTCCTGCTGCCATGGAATTCTTGCGTTATTGACCAAAACAAACAAACTACTTAGAATTAAAGCTTCAAAATCAGAATTGAAAGTAAAATTCCCTCAGATATCAATTTAATGAAAGATTCAAATAAAACCAGCAGGATAGCCAGGAGTGGTTGCGCATGCCTGTAATCCCCGCATTTGGGAGGCTGAGGCAGGAGGATCAGTGTGAGTTCAAGACCAGCCTGGGCCACAAAAGTGAGCTCAAGGCCAGCCCGAACTGCACAGTGAGATTCTGTTTCAAACACACACACACACACACACACACACACACACACAGCAGAAGTCATGTTGTTCATTGAGAACCACAACACAATATTCACTGAACAGTTTATCAGCCCTATGGATAAATATTCTGCATGAAGGAACTGGAGAACAAGTGAGTGAAAGTCTTTTAAAATCTTGAGGAAAATCTTATATATGTCCCCCTCAAAAATATTTTAAAGTAGCCGGGCGTGGTGGTGCACACTTGTAATCCCAGCACTCGGGAGGCTGAGGGAGGAGGATTGGTGTGAGTTCAAGACCAGCCTGGGCTACAAAAGTGAGCTTAAGGCCAGCCTGAACTGCATAGCAAGACCCTGTCTCAAAAAGAAAAAAAAAAAAAAAAAAAAAAAAAAAAAAAAAAAAAAAAAAAAATATATATATATATATATATATATATATATATATATATATATATTCTAAAGCACACATCCAGAAAATCAGATGCAAATGAAAGGAGAGGCCAGGGTTTTAAAATAATTACCCTGAGACTATTCTTTTTACTAATGCATTTTATGTAGTGCTTTTCCATCAAAGTAAATACCCAGAACAGTGTGGTTCATAATACATGTTTGTTTGATGAATAAATATATAAAATCTGGGCTGGTGAGATGGCTCAGTAGTCTAAAACACTTGCTTAGGCAACCACAGGAATTGCGGTTTGATCCCCGGCACCACATGCTGTGCCAGGCCCACTCCCAGGGCAGGCTGAGCTGGCCATAAAATATATATATATATATATATATATATATATATATATATATATATATATATAATCTGCTATTTGTTATATTAAACAAATTCTTAAACAGGGTGGCTTCAAATAACAGAAATTTGTTCTTTCATATTTTGTGGGCCAGAAGTTCAACATAGGTCCAAGTTAAGGTGCCAGCAGGTTATACTCCCTCTGGGAGCACAGAGCTGAATCTGTTCCTTCTTCCAGGTTCCAGTCACTGCCAGCATTTCTTGGCTTGCAGCTACATCTTAGATCTCGTGTGTGCCTTCTCAGTCTTTAGCCTGCCTCTAAAACCTCTGTTTCTCTTTTAGGAAAAAACATGGTATTATATTGAGGACCTACTGCAATAGAGATAATCGTATCTCCCATCTCCTAATTCTTAATTAAATCACATCTGTAAAGACACTTTTTTTTTTGGTCCCGGGGCTTGAGCTCAGGGCATTTTTTCACACTGAACTACATTAATGGCCCTTTGCATGTTTTATTCTGAGATAGGGTCATGCTAAATTACTAAATTGCACAGGCTAGGCTAGAATTTGTAATCTTCCTATCTCCGATTTCCAGAGTGCTGGGATTACAGGCATGTGCCATCAGGATCCGGTAAAACACATTTACATAATTATACCAAGTACAACCACAAGTTTCAGGAATTAGGGTGTGGATGTCTGGGGAGGGGAAGATTTGTAGTTGAAGAAAAGAAGTGCTTTTTTTGATCATTTCATAAATGCAAGTTAAAACAGTACTATGATTTTTTTTTTAAAGGTAATACACTATGAGGTGGGAGGAAAGATACAAGCACAAGCAGAAAGAAGACAAGTAACACTTTAAAAATTATACTTCCCAGAAAATTATAGGTTCCAAAGCACAATAGAAGTTAGCCATAGTTACAATGCCTTCTAATACCTGAATTTTATTTTATTTTTTGGTGGAACTGGGGATCAAACTCAGGACCTTGCACTTGCCAGGCAGGCACTTGTGCCCCTGAGCTATCTCCCTGGCCCCACAATACCAGAATTTTAGAAGATGCGAAAAAGACTGTAAATTGGGCCCATGCTTTTCACCTGCGTCAAACCTGTTGCTTTCCAGCCCACCCCATTAATTCACAAGCTTCCCAGATTTCCACTCTGAAGAAAGGAGCACGTTCGTGGGGTAGCAGATCCCTCAACTTCAAAAACATGAAAATGGTTTGCTCCTGTTAAGGTTTATCTCTAGATATCCCCCAAGGGCCTCAGGCACTCACAGGTGGAGTTTGGGAGGTGACAAGATTATATGCAGTTCTGGCGGATTTGTTGTTAGGAGGCAGAGTCTGATAGGGAGAGGCTGGGTCTGACTGGAAGAAGAAGTGGCCAGTCATCCAGTTGCTATTTTTACTTGGAACCAGCAACTACAGACTAAAATGTGAGCCAAAATAATACTCTCCTTCAAGTTGTGGGCGTTGCACTTTGTGTCTCTGGAAGGAAGAAAGTAGCTAAGAGACATCTGCTCCTAGCCCGCCTGAGGGCAACCTGGCAGACAGGGGAGTAGCATCCTACATCACGAAATCCACATCAGTGCTCAGAGCCCACAGGGAGCGCATGCCCTCTCATTTGAGCGCCCACAGCCTATTTTCTTGGGGGTGGACTCTTTGCTCTGCCGATCGGATCTGTCTATGGCTCTTACCCGGCAGCCTGCAGTTCTCTTCTGTGATGAGTACTCTATGGGTGGGACAGGTGGAAGTCTGCAGCTCCTACTGAGGGGACCTCCTGGTACTCAAGTGGCTACAAAAACAGAGGCAATACCAAGAAGTGAGAAATCGGTTCCTGTGATCCGTGTGGACATCTCAGTGTAAGGCCTTTACCTCTAAGAAAAACAACAACGAAAGGCAACTCTAATTGTTAAAATTAGTATGGTCATAAAGAAATATTCAGGGGCCGGCGAGATGGTTCAGTGGTCTAAAGCGCCTGCTTAGGAGGGCTCAGGCAACTGCGGGGACTGCAGTTCGATCCCTGGCACCACACGCTGCGCCAGCGCCACCACCAGGGCAGGCTGAGCCAGCCACAAAATGAATAAATAAAGAAACAAACAAACACAACAAGCAAATAAATAAATAAATAAATAAATAAATAAATAAAATTATAAAAAATAAAAATAAAGAGATATTCAGCCCAAACGCTAGCACTAACAAATAACTGTGGGAAAAGTCCAGGCCTTTCTTCTACAAGAAATCATTAATATCATCTAAGGTGAGGAACAAATCTATTAGAATTTCCATGTGGGACCTTATCCAAAGTCATCATTGCCTGTATAATTCACCTGGACTCTGTGGGGTAGAAGGTTGGGTGAGATAGTCTCCTTATACTGGTATTAGTTTTGCATACTTCTGCAGACACAAGAAAAAATACGTTGCCAAGAATTCTGACACAACAAATGCTGAAAGGAACCACTGAGTGAGTTTCCACTTGAAAAACCTGAAAAGCTCTTGCAATACAGCCTGCTTATTTAGTGCAAGGGTAAGTATATAAACATACTTTTAAAGTTCCTGGAATAGCAGGAATCTAGGTTATATCACCCCTATTATTTTTCTGCTGTTTTTTCTACATTCCGTTGCTTTTTTCCAGTGTGATATTGCACGTTTGGGAGTTCAACTATCACTACAAAAGCAACTAAAAAGTATGAGAATAATAAATCCTTTTGTTGTTTTGTTTTGTTTGCTTTTTGAATATTTTTAAACCTCTGCATACTGGAAACCAGGTAGGCATTTACATACATGCCTTTAAAGAAATTTGGTAGTATTTCTTCTAATATCTGTGTTTTGTAGTTCATCCTGGAATTCCTCTCCTAATAAGCATTCGGTGACGAGTTAACTCAATAGTTGCTACATATTTGTAGAGTGATTGGATGAGTAAATGATGGGGTCCTAGAGACACTTTTCAGGGGGTGTAGTGAACTGATACTCTAAGTAGGTATCAATCACCTTGAAAGACCCTGGAAAGAGTCACAAGCCCAAGCTCAACAGGTGGTGTTCTTGACTGCTTGCTATGTGACTTGCCTCCCCATTGGATCCCGATTTTAATCAATTTTACCTGAGCAGTGGTGCTTGTGATCTCATTGGTTGACTATAGTCTTTGTCCCACCTCATACCCACCTAAGCGAGTTCCCATGCCTCACCTCTATAAAAGTCCCTGGAAGCGACAGCTTCTGGGGAACACGCACTCGGGACCCCCTCCTGTCCCTCTCTTGGACAGGAGCTTTCTTTTCCTCAATAAATATGTTCTGCTCATTACCTCTGTTTGTTCCTAAAATACATTCTTCGGTTTTAGAGAACATGAACTCGTCTCAGGTACTTTTCAGGTTGAGGATCAGTTTTCCCTATATCATTTGGAGGTTCCCTATTGGAGGTCATTCACCCCAGATCAGTTTTTTCTTCCTGCATCAGAATGATCCAAGTGAGTAACAGAAACACGGTTCTTGTGTGGGAGTTGAGACACTGTGATACCCATGGTGGACAAGGAAGGGAAGTATCACGAGGGAAGCCCACACCTCCCAGAACATGCCCTGGGAAACACCAGGGAGCAAGGAACAGGGAGACACAGGGCTATTATTTCACCAATTTTGGTTTTTTATTGAATTATATTTACAGTATTATTTTCCTCCTCATTTTTGAAAAGCTTTCTTCTTCCTGTTGTTTCCTTGGACTTTTGGCTCTCTTCCTGTTCTCTTTCTCATGTCCCATGGTGTGTTTCCTCACACTTTGTGACAATGACTGGACAAAGGCATTATTTTCTGCTTAACTGTTATGATTTGTGTCTAGCTCTCCCCGCTAAGCCTCGTGCAGTCATGGGCTGGACTTCTAGAGTTGTGATTAACTCGTGATCCACTGGGATTAGGGGTGTGAGTGCTAGACCCAGCCTGGGGTGGATAGCCTGAATGCAACTTAGGGAGACAGACTTGCTCTCTGGAGCCATTGGTGCCGCTACTCCTCACTTTTGTGCTCTGCTCTTCGCCTTGGACGTGAAAGGTTGCTGTCTGCCCTGTTCCGCTCTGCCTTGGAGCAAGTTGAGTATGGACTGAAACCTCCAGTGACTGTGAGCCAAATAAACTTTTCCTTCCTTCATTTTGGGTTTCGGGTATCTGTCCCAGCAATGAGAGAAGAATAACTGAGACACCAACACAGATTAGATGTGGCTCACAGAGTATTTTCCTTCTTAAAATGTTTCTTGAGGGCTGGCGGTATAGCTCAGCGGATTAAGCCCTTGCTTAGGGAAGCGCAAGGGCCAGGGTTCGGTTCCTGGCCCTTCCTGCTGTGCTGGCCCTGCTCTTGAGCACACTGAACGATGGAGTCCTGGTGCCATGGCAAGTGCCTGTAATCCCAGCAACTGGGAAGCAGGAAAGAGGTGGATCACTAAGATTTCCACAGTGACACCCTGTAGAAAAAAAAAAAAAAAAATTTCTTGATATCTGTAGCAGCTTAAAGCTGTTAGAAAAGAAAAGTGCATATAGTTTGTCTTAAAATAAAATAGGCCTTTCAAGTTTGGAAATTTCTGGCTTGACCATGGGGTTAGAGAATTGACATCCTTCATAATACTGATTTGGAGCAAATAGAAACTGATTCACATCCTCCCAGCACCCTAAAACGCAGGCTAAGTGCAGGTTCTGCTCTCTTCTTTGGGAATCCAGCTTGCTATTTTTACTGTTTTCCTGAATCATGGGCTTCAATGCAGGTCAAATGATAGGAGCCAGATAAATACAGTGCAGTCCCAAAGGCTGGTCACAGTTTTAGAGTTGGTCCTGGTGCTTGGGTGAGCCATCAGCACCCCAAGGACACGGACAGCCCAGTGGCCTCCGCTGAATGCTTCACTCCTTGATCGAAAGAACAGCTTCAGACTGGAGCACCAAGTGCAAAACAGAGGAGCAGCACAGGTCTTCAAGGTCTAAGTGAGCTCTTGCCTCGGGCTTTCAGGGAGGAACTCACCCAGGGCTCAACATCAGATTTCGTTTTCAGCTCTTTGCCTCCATTGGTTTTCCATCTTTCCTAGAATTTGACTCGATTTTGATTCTTCCTCAAAATGCCTGGCACGTTATATCCCTGAGCCCTCCCCAATTTGATTCTTGGTGTTCTTTCCCTTTTTTGTTCATTTATGCATTCATTATTCAAGAATTCATCAGGAAACATTTATGTGTATTAAATGGGGCACACATAACTGGACTTTATACCTGAAATAGAGAATCATGACACACATGTGAAAAACTACGGGAGGTGAGGTCTGGGTCTAGAGATGGTGAGCCCCATAGACCTGGCAGTGATACCAACGGCCCGCTGACGCACAGGTCCCAGAGGTTTGCTACCATGGCTCCAGGGCCAGCAGTGAATGACCATCTATTTACTCACCATCCTGGACATGCCAAGTGGAAACTGATGGCAAGTAGCCTTGCCAAACTGCGTCTCGAGTAGAGTCTTCATTTTCAGGTTATCCAGTGCAAACCATGTGATCTAGGTGAGTGCTTGTGATGCTCCCTTGTTCTCCATGGAAAAACAGATCCTCTCTCTTCTGTCCTCTTCTCCCAAGTAGGCAGCCTTGATAGCTTCTTGATCATCATGGCCAAAGCCTTTTGCCACAGATTGAATCTTCCAGTGTCTGTGACGGACAGAATGGGAAACCTTGCTGGAGTGGGAACACATGTTGCATTGTGAAAGCTAGCAGGCTCATAGTTAGTGAACACTAACATGTGGACCCCAGATGTGGTTGGTGCACATGTCGGCCCTGCCTCCCCACTCCTGAGGCTGTATGCCTTGTTTCTGTCCATAAGGCCACCCTGATAGGCTGGTCCTGTTAGGGTACGGTGTCTTTCACTAGGTACAGCCAGTTTACATGGGCTAATGCTAAGACATGAGTCTTAGATTCAAAATTTGTGCACATGTATTTCATATATATATTTAACTTCTAACAACAAAAAAAAGTACTTAAACAATGACTCCTTTAGGATGGAATTCTAGGTAGAGTAGGAGAGATAGTATAGGGCAGGTGCCCATTCTAGTCCCCCTAAAGTATTTTCCATCCCAAGATCTGAGATCATCTCCATTCAGTCCAAGCAGAGGGTTTGAATGATGCAAGAAGAAAAAATTAATCTGGGGTGGATGACCTCCAATAGGAAACCTCCAAATGATATAGGGAAAACTGATGTCTCAACCTGAAAAGTACCTGGACAAGTTCATGTTCTCTAAAACCAAAGAATGAATTTTCAGAATAAACGGAGGTAATGAACATATCATATTTATTGAGGGAAAGAAAGCTCCTGTCCAAGAGAGGGACAGGAGGGGGTCCTGAGTGGGTGTCTCCCAAAAGCTGTCTCTTCTAGTGATTTTTATAGAGGAAAACCACATGGTGAGGTGGGTCTAAGGCTGTGGAGAAGACATGGGAACTGGTTTAGGTGAGTATGAGGTGGGACAAAACTGTGGTCAACCAATGATATAACAAAACACCATTGATCAGGTAAAATTGATTAAAATCAGAATGCCATGGGAAAGCAAATCACAAAGCAAGTGGGCAAAATTACCACCTTTTGGGCTTGGGCTGGTGACTCTTCTCAGGCTCTTTCAAGGTGATTGATACTTATTTAGCATAGCAAACCCTGATGCCCACCCTTAAGGAAGCATGTAGTTGCTTTTGTATACTCTTGTCTTGAGACCTGGCCCACAGCAGAGGAGTGTCTGTCTCTAGTTGTAAAGTCACCTTGTCTTCCATGCCATCCTTGAGGGCCTGGCCCTGTCTGACTGCCTATAATATTTCTATCTAATTCAGCTGCCTACAGCATGGTGATGGAATTACTGTTTATGTAGATCAAGTTGATTTCAAATTAGTTGTTTGCATATTTTTTGCTATTCTGCAATTTTTAGGGAATGTGTCATGATGGCTAGGCATGGTGGTGCACGCCTATAATCCCAGCACTTGGGAGGCTGAAGTGGGAATATTGATGTGAGTTTGAGACCAGCCTGAGCTACAAAAGTGAGCTCAAGGCCAGCCTGAACTGTATAGTGAGATCCTGCCTCAAAAAGACAAAAAAAAAAAAAAAGTCATGTTTAACATAATTTTATGTACATTCTTTAGAATGGTTTTCTTTTGCATTTTTTCTTTCATTATAGTGATGTAAATTTGATCCACATTTTGCCTTTGAATTTTAAGACAGACATCAAAATATTCAACTCATCACTCAGTGAAACATTGGATGCTTTTTTCAATAAAAGTGGTGCTGTAAAGTACTGAAATTTGGAAGTCAGTTTGCCAAACTTAAGCATATGCTGATCTGACAGGGTATAGAATTGCTTCAGAGTGTGAAATTAATAAGAAAAAAATGGACTTATGATTTAGAAAAACTTTATCTTCTTTTTAATATTCCTCTGTTATTCGTTCTCTGTTGTTTTGTGAGAAAAAGTACAATGGACTACTTTGCCTTAAGTTATCTTTGTGTTTTTGTTTATTTGGTTTCTAACTGAGACTAGTTTTATTGTAGGCAGCTGAATTAGGCAGAAGTATTTTAGGCAGTCAGTCAGAGCCAGGCCATCAAGGAGTCAAGATGGAAGACAAGGTGACTATGCAGCTTTACAAGAGGCTCTACCCCTGCTGTGGGCCAGACCTTGAGACAAAAGAGGAAACATATACAGCCGCATACTTCCTTAAGGATGTGTATCAGGGATTGATATTCTAAATAGGTATCAATCATCTTAAAAGAGCCTAAATGAGTCACTAACCCAACCCCCAACAGGAAGAGACCCTGTTCTGCTTTCAAGCCTGTTCCCTATGTGACTCACTTCCCCATTCAGTATTGGATGTAATCAATTTTATCTGTGCAATGGTGCTTTGCCCTGAGGCTATAGTGCAGGGGTAGAGCATTTGCCTAGGGTGTGTGAGGCTGAGGGTTCCAACCCAGTGCTGGGCACAAAAACAAGTAAGTAAATAAATAGTTGCATCATTGGTTGACCACAGTTTTGTCACACCTCATGCCCACCTAAGTCCTCCACCACCTTAGACATGCCCCACCACATGGTTTTCCTCCACAAAAATCCCTGGAAGAGACAGCTTCCTGGAGACCACTGACTCCAGCCCCTCTCCTGTTCCTTTCTTTCCCCTTATAAATATATTCTCCTCATAACCTCTGCTTGTTCCTAAAATTCATTCTTTAGTTTTAAAGAACATGAACTTGTCCCCGATACTTCTCAGGTGGGGAGATCATTTTTCCCCTACATTACTTGGAGGTTCCTTATATCTTTTGGAGGTCAGCCACCCGAGATCAGTTTTTTTTTTCCCACACTGGATCAGTTTCAAGTGTCCTTTCTCAGAGTATGTTCCATGGAACACAAGTCCCTCAATAACTGTTTTAACAAAAAGTAAAACAAAACTTTTTTTCCCCACTAAATGTGAAAATTACTCCTAACTTTTCCGCTCTGGAGTGTCACACCAAGTGTCACTATCCAGTTTCTGAAAGGAAGGACAGTAAAGAAAATTGACTTTATCAAACCCATAATACCTGTCCTGTTCCCCTGTCTATTAAGAGCCATGGACTGCAGTTGGAAATGCTAAGTTTTCGTAGCTACTTAGCCCCTGAACATTTCTCCTCTTTAGAAAATGGCACCTGTACAATGCAGTCAGTATGTCAACGCAGTCAATATGTCGCCTTTTTGACTCACATACCCTGGGGTCAGATTTCCACCCTGCTATTTACCAGGTATGTGACCTTCAACAATGACACCCTTTTTCAATGTCACTCTTGACATTTCTAAAGTGGGCATAATCTCTGAGGGTGGAAATTTAAACAACTTCTGTCAAGTACTTCAGGCGGTGCTCCAATACAAACGTTCTCAAAATTTTTATAATTACTTTGTATTGCTACCATCAGCAATGCTGAGTTGTCTACATCCAAGTGACTCCTAAATACAGAGGTTGCCATGGTTCCCACATTTCTAGTCATTTACATGTGAAAGATTTTTCACTGATGATGCAAACATCATCTCAATAGGGCAAGTTTTGCTTCCGGATTCTGCTGCAAACTTATGAAGTACAGTCATGGAATACAAAGAATGTGTAAATTTCTATAACTAGTATAGTAAGAAAACACATTGCCATGAATCTCCCTAAAAAATTTCCCCCTTGCTTTAAACACACTTGTCCCATCGTCCTTGCCACTTTCTGCAGCAGCTCTGCGAGTCCACTTTCCTGTATTTTTACCTACAGTGTTGTGGCTGGCTCAACGTCCTGAGTTGACTCAAAATTTCCCACTTCCGTGGTCACAGTGCCAGATGGTGTGAATAAGGTGGACAAGGACACAGAATCATGTGGCTCCACACCTGCCTTCCATTGGATGCCCCTTGCATTGAATGCAGCATTCCCCATGGTTTTGATCACACCTTCTAAGAACATCCTCCAAGGAGAATTTCCAGAGGTGGCAAGCCAAAAAGATACAAGTGTGTGTGAAGGGAGGGAGCATTTATATTTAAATTTAAATAAACATCGCATTTTGTGATCACTTTTGTTATTTATTTATTTATTTTTTCAATATTGGGGATTGAACTCCTGATCTTACACCTGCCAGGCAGATGCTTATGCCACCAAGCTATACCCCTGCTCCTGTGGTCACCTTTTGGAAATGACTACATCGAAAAATGAATACAGGGGTTGGGATTTGGCTCAGTGGTAGAATGCTTCCCTAGCAAGCTGGAAGCCCTGGGTTTGGACCTCTGCACCAAAAACAAAAACTAAACCTCCCCTAAAAAAAGAAGAATGACTACAGAAGACATGCTTATTTGGAGACAAACTCCAGAGACAGTCAGGCACTTTCCTTGTCTTTCTACTCCAGCGCTCCACCTCTCTCTCTCTCTCTCCCTCCCTCCCTTCCTCCCTCTTCCTCCCTAATTTCTTTGTGCTTCCTGGTTTTATCCAGCATCATATGAACAGCTTTGGGGGCACTTGGTTCTGCCGTACTGACCACTAATTTCACCAATGTTTCCTGCACACCCAAGTGAGCCTCAAAGTTTTGAATGACTCTGAGCACCAGCCCTAGGAAATGGCTTTTCCGAACGGCAGAAGTGGAATGTGTACGTCCTATGGGGAAAAAAGAGGAAAACATTTAGCTTTCTTGGCAGGAGGCCTGACAAAACAGTGAAATTCAAGAAGCCTGGGGTTCAGAAGAAGCCACTGTCAGCCCCACAGGAAGGAGTTACACTTACTGGCAAAGATTGAGTTTTTCTCTGGTGAGCAAACCCTTTAGCCAAAGGCTTTCTCTCGGAAAGCTGCTGATTGAGCTTTGGAAAAAAAAAAAAAAAAAAAAAAAAAAAAAGCCGCCCTCCCTTTGGCTGATAGGAAGAGCCCTGTTTTATATTTAACTGACTCGGGGCAGGGCGGCCGGGCCCTGGTTCATAAGGGGGCCCGCTCCCGAGCGCAGCCCCAGCCTGCAGCTTCTCGCCCGCGCCTCAGCTGTTGTCCCTCCCCGGGCGGCAGAAGCCTGGAGGAGTGGACAGGACTCCAGGGGCCGCGGGGAGAGGACTTGGAGCGCCAGGACAAGCTGCCAACCCGGGACATCCCTTCCAGCTTGGGGGAGGAAGTCAGCTGACATCCCTCAGTTGAATTTAATATCTCTCCGCCGTA
>PVKN010020715.1:0-15834 GCA_004027915.1 Capromys pilorides
GGGGTGGGGCCGGCAGAGCAGGCCTGGGGATGGAAACCCTGGCCCCTGCACCTGCTTGCAAGTGTTAAATTCGCTGAGCTATTAGGCCAGCCCTAGATGTCTTTGAAGGAAGAAAACTAGTGGTGTACAGGGCAACAACTTAATATAGTTTGCTGTTCTTCAGTCCTGCAAAACATCTTTGCCTATACTTATGTGCCATTTATTTCTTCCGTTATGAATTACCCAGTTACGTCCTTTGCTGATTTCCCTTTTTGACTTGTAAGCGCATACATTACAAAAAGAAGTATCATACGCACTGCGATCCTTCTGCCTACTTTTCAAATCTGTTTTTAAACTTTACTGATAGTACTTTCACGTAGTCGTTCAATCTTTCCTGTAGTCTTTTATTCAGACTGTCCACATGACAAGATTATTAAACAACTTTTCCAATTTAATGTTAGTCTTCCTAATTCTAATATAGTACTTAAAATGCAATCTTTCACTTAAGAAGCACTTTTTAATCAATGGCCAAGAATTCTTAAAAATGAAACGCATTTGAAAGACGATATTTACATGCACGTGAACTTTTTTGTTTAACTTACTTTTCTTTGCCAGCCAATCTTGAAGCATATTTGGTGTACCATAAAGCTACATTAAATCCCATGGAAATTAATTCAAAAACAGCATCCTGCTGGGCACTGGAATTAAAAACATGTTCAGCAAGTTTTACAAAGTAAAATATTGCTATATGAAGCCCACCAGATATTCAGTTCATAATCACAAACTATCAAGTTAACTTGTATGTGTATATAAAGAAAGAGGAAAAAAAAGACAGGAAAGAAGAAGAGAAAACAGTGCTTGTGTTTAATATAGACAGGGAGATAAAGCCACATGGGTAATTCACAGAGAGTGGCTGAACGTATCAGCCTGGTGTGTACCACACACTAGGAATTGAAGAGTAGCTTTAAAAATACAGATTTCTAGGGCTGAGCTTCAGAGTCAAAGTCTGGCAGGGGCCCAGAGCCAGTATTTTTATTTTGGAATGAGTGGCACTTAGGCAATGCCTTGTGATAATGTGATTCCAAGGACCGGTCTTCGGCTGCAGTCACGAAGAAGCCTCAGTGGCACTCATGAAACCTAACTGTGCCCCGAGGGATGACCACACGGTGGGAAAGGAGCCCGGGCAAGCAGAACGCTGCGGAAACACAAGAAGGATTTGCCCGCAGAACTGATCTGACCTCTCTGACTGGAGCAGACATACTAAGAAAGAAATCAAGGCAGAGAAGGACAGGTAGCTAAAAGAAACACAACCGAAGAAGAGCTCTGAATGCCAACTATTATGCAAAGAAAAAGGTCTTAAAAGCAAGAAAATCTGACCCCTTGTTTTCTTCATATTCTATCACTAAGGCATAAAGAAAACGCTAACAGTGCACTAAGCCAGCGAGACATTAATTCCACGACAGTCTCTGCTATTCCAAGGGCCTACATTCCTATGCACTGCCTCAGAAGAAGAATGCACAAGTAATGAGCTTATTTTACACATGAAATACTTACAGAAAAGTTATCCAAAAGAAAGGAAGACTAAAACTTTAAATGTACTTTGTATTTTTTCACTGCGAGAGGAATGAGACATGTCGACATTTTAGATTAGAAAAAAATCTGGTGTAGGGTATAGCTCAGAAAGCTTAACAGGGTACTTCTTAATTTTAACAGCTTATTCTTTACAGCCTGAAGAATTTCTAAGACAGGAAATACAGTATGAGACTAATGAACCGCAGTACCCACAACACTAGTATCTGCAAAGGACCCACATTCCCCACTTCCTATCCAATTTATGAATTCTACATACAGTGCTCCCAAAGGAAGGAAGGAAACGAGCCCTGAGTGACCACCTCTTGCCTCTCTAGCAGCCTGCATTCATCTTCATTAGCTTAGCGAAGTGCCTTCATTTTGGCCCTCACTACGTCCTCTGACCCCACTGACGCAGCCAACGCCTGCTCAGCTGAAGCCTGGGCGAGCACACAGATGCGTGGACTCCAGCCCCACACTCCCCTGCACGCACCAGCGCCTGTTCCTGCAGCAATCTCCAGGTCCTTCCCCTCTGCTTTTATAAAACAGTAATTCTGGCTGGGTATGGTGGTGCAGGCCTGTAATCCCAGCACTTGGGAGGCTGTGGTTAGCATGGGCTACACCATGAACTCAAAAGCCAGTGGGGACTACATAGTGAGACTGTCTCAAAAAAACAGTAATTCTAAAATATGAGACAGGGGCCAGGGAGATAACTCAACAGCATGTGCCTGCCTAGCAAGTGCAAGGTCCTTAGTTTGATCCCCGGTACCAAATAAATAAATAAGTAAATAAACAGACAACCTAATTGTGTTTTTAAAAAAGCAGCTAAAAAAGGGTTAGCACACTGTGATCTAACTCCTGTTACAATTAGGTCTGTTTCAAATAGTTGCAAGTGGCTGATGAAAAGCTCCAAAGTGAAGTTTTTAAAAAGAGTACAAAAAGTACAGAGAAACAAGGAAAAAACAAATGGAAAGAATCAAAGAGTCCACAACTGAGGAGACAGACAGAATGAGACAGACAGAATGACCAAGGACGCCTGAATTACCCTTCAAAAGAACAGGCCTTAAAAGTAAGACTGAATGTCAGTTTGGATTCCAAGTTCTTTGCCTTCTTCATGCATTATTAATACACCACAGCTATTCAATTCTAGTTAATAAAGACAGACTTGGTCTGGGAGAAATAAGTAATGTTTCACTCAATTTAAGATTTAGGTGAAATGCTCCTAGTTAACTTCCTGGGAAGAAAAAATGCTGATGAGACCTATACTTGTTGCCTTCGAACTCAGAGGTTATGAGTAAACTTTTACCTTGGAACCTGTCCTTGCAGTGTGTCCGTCCACTTGAAATTCTGAATATATCTTAACTTGCTTTCCTGTGTAGATTCATCTGGGGAATGTATGAAACCTATACAAAGACACAGACATTGTAGTTTGAGAAGAAAAATCATATGTTCCATTTAAAGAAGTTTCAGATCATTACTTTTCAAAGTGCTTGAATGAAACTTTGGCCTTTTCTCCCTGCCTGCACCCTACACTGTCTCCAGAGGTTACATAGTTACATATGAAATACACGCGCACTTAACTTCTGAAGTGTTACAACACACATTGCCTTACAGTCTTTTTTTCTTTTTTGTATTTTAGGGAAGGGTCTACGGGTATTCAGGGTGTTACTACTAGACTGAACTCGTAGTGATCCGCCTATTCACACCATTCCCAGAGGTGGGACTACAGACATGTGCCACCATACCCAGTCTCAATTGCTGTCTCAGCACACCCCAGGGGTGGGGCTGGCACGGCAGGTCTGGGGATTGAGACCCAGCCCCTACGCCTGCTTACAGGCGCTTTTAATCTGCTGAGCTATTTGGCCAGCCCTACAATCTCACTTCTCTGAAACTCAGGCATATTAAAACTTACAACACTCAACTATCCATATTTAAGAAGTCTAAGAACCAGACTGTGGAGATAGCTCAGCAGTCTAAGCACCTGCCTAGGCCAATGCAAGGGCTGGAATTTGATGCCCAGGACCGCATCCTGTGCCAGCTCCACTGCAGGTGCACCAAGCCAGCCACCAAGACTGGGCGTGGCGGTGCACACCTGCAAGCCCAGTGCTGGGAGGCTGCAGCAGGAGGATCACTGCGAGGCTGAGCTACACAGTGAGACCTTGTACCAAATACATAAAATTGAAAAAAAAAGGCCTAAAAAATAACGTGAACTTCTTCAAAGTTTAATTTTTTAAACTCGCAAATAAATGTAAATGACGAACCTTGTAAAAGTGAAAAGTACAAATCCGCCGCATTCTTCATCATCTCTGGGTTACAGCTCAGATCGGTGAACAGCTCCAGCAGGCGCGCCCTGGACGATCTGAGGTCGCTTCCGGGAAACAGGGAAGGTGAAGGAGGGAGGCTGCGTTGCTATACTCCACGTAAAGGTGGCTTAGAGGTCTCAAAGAAAAGCTTTAACACGCACATGATGCCCGCCCCACTCCCCGGAAGGTATTACCGAGTACACAAAAACAAAACCAGAGACAAGTTACTAATGACAACTATTTAAAAACAGCACACTGGGGGCTGGGAAGATAGCTCAGAGGAATGAGTGCTGGCCTGGCAAGGGCAGGGTCCTGAGTTCAATCCCCAGTATTGCAAAAATAAAAACAAAAATGAAAAATTAAAAACAGCACATTGTATTTAAATCAATCCAGTTCAATAATAGAACAAATTGTAGGTATAATTATGTAGTAAGTACACACAGCAAGTTTTAATTAGAAAAATCAAACAAATACATGCATTTCAGACTGAGAGGAGGAATTAAGAATGGGCAACTTCAGGGGCAAGTGAGATGGTTCAGTGGTCTAAAGCGCCTGCTTAGGAAAGCTCAGGTAACTGCAGGGACTGCAGTTCGATCCCCGGCACCACATGCTGTGCCAGCCCCACCACCACGGCAGGCTGAGCCAGCCATTAAATAAATAAATAAATACATACATATATACATACATTAAAAAAAAAAGAATGGGCAACTTCAATCAGTTCATGATAAGTTTCTGGAAATAATGGAAATTTAATATATTTGTGTATATTTTCAGTATTTCCTTAAGGGGACCTCTACCTTACTTTTGTGTTTATTTATTTATTTATTTTTGGCACTGGGAATTGAACTCACAACCTCATACTTGCCAGGAAGACGCTGTGCCGCTGAGCTAGGACTCAAATATTTTAAGTGAAACAGCATTCCACACTCAGGGCACATGGAGAATGTCTAAAAACACGTGACCATTAAGTTCTAGAGCTGCTCTCGTCTCCATTCTTTTATTTCTCTGCAGCAAAAATATTGCAGACTTGCCTTTTCTCCTGTTTCCACGTAAAGGTGGCCTAGAGGTCTCAAAGAAAAGCTTTAGCCTGCACACAGTGCGCACCTACTCCCTTGAAGGTAGTACAGTATGAATTCTTTCCCTTGAAACTTTTTCCCCATGATACTAAGCTTCCAAGGTGCTCCACCCACCCCTACGAGTTCCCTAGTTTCCCTGTGTCCTCTCATCACCACCTAAGACTCCCGTCCGTGGCCTTCAGTCTTCCCTCCTGAGCTCTCACCTTCCGCCACCTCCACGTCCAGACCTGCACTGTCGGCTCTCACTTGTTCTGTGCCCTTCTGCGCACTGTGCAGCAGGCAGTTAAAAGGCTCACTGAAGGCTCCCGGAATCACACCGCATGGACAAGGGCTGCAGCCACTTGCAACATGTGCAAATGACAGCAGACACACTAACTCCTAGCTGTGAGGCACCGAGAGAGCAGGGCCTGCACTAGGACAAAGGCGGCTACAGGGAGGCACAGCCTCAAGATGCTGGGTGCACGAGTATCAGCTTCCAAACGTTTCCTTCTGACTCAGGGTGACTGTGACACACCATCACCTTTACTGGAGAAGACACGTTTCGCCTGGGGTGTTCCTGCCATAGTGCTTACCCACTGGTGCTGACTCTAAGGAGTCGTACCTTAAGAGACAAGTAGATTAGACATGTGTCGCTGCTGAAGGTACTTATCCAGAAGCTGAAAGGGGGATTCCTGAATTGGGAAGAAATCTGAGTTTTTTAAAATTTCTTTAAGGCCTGGTTTAAGCTCAAGTATTGTATGCCAAAATAGGTGCTCAACTGTCACCTATAGCCCAACTTGTATAAAGCTAAACTCATCTTAAAATTATAGAATTTGAGAAAAATCAATGGTAGAAATATGCAACTTATGCCATATATCTGACACATCAGGAATCAGGCCCAAAGACATCAAGAGACGTACCCACTGCTACAGAGAAACAGCCACGTGGCAGCCAGCGTCTGGGAGGCCGCACGAGGGCTGGCAAACTGTGAGCTGCGGCTTATTTTTGTACGGTTCACAACTTATTCTTGATCAGCTCTCAGAGTAAGAATGGATTTTACATTTATAAAGGTTCCAGAACCAAGAAAAAACATTGTACGGGGCTCACAAAACCCAGAACACTTCCGACCTAGTGACTTGCTCGCCAGCGGCCTAGAGGTCAGGTCACTGCTCTGCTCTTTCCTTACTGGCTCCACCACTGACTCAGTTACCCAGGGTTCTATCTCAGAGACTGTGCCCTTCTCAAGCTCCCTGAGCCAACTGGCCCATCAGGTGAGCCGGGGCCTGCGAAGCACCTCTTACTCCTCTCCTTGCTGCAGTGGAACCATTCTGCTCACTCTCCCTAGTGATGGTCCTCAGCTTTCTCTTCCCCTGCCCCCTCCAACAGGAACTCCACGGAATAAATACTTCGGGCTTTGTAGATCATGAGGTCTCTGTCAGGACTACCCAGTTCTGACGCTCCAGAGGCAACCATAGTAGGTGTAAATAAATGTGGGCCTGCCCGGGTTCCTATAAAACTTCACTGAAACTGTTGAGACTCCTAAACTAAGCCATTCAGCTTAAACCCAGCTCTAGTCCTTTCTCCTATGCAACTTATTTGATGGCCATTCTAAGTCACGGGGCCTCTCCTTGCTATGAACTCAATGAATTTAGCATAAGCCAATTAATAATGTCCATCTCCTGCTATCTGGCATCTCCCCCACTATAGTAAAACAAGCTTAACTCTTGCGCTCACTGCTTTAGTCTCCTAAGACTCACTTGTTGTTTTTATATTAACGACACAGGCCTGGATGATGGCCAAAGTTTAACTCCATGATTTCACTCTTCATTGTCACAAATCAGTAAATCTAAAGTTAGGGACAATATGTTACCTGTCCCTATATTACCCAAGAAACCTAACAAATACCTTGTATCCAAGAACGACACAACGAATCTCATAATCTCATACCTGTGGACAACCAAAACTTACTTGCAAATTTTTGAAGCAGGTAGACCAGCGGCCACACCATAGTAATTAAAAGAGACAGGAGCAGTAGCTTTCAATGGGTTCCTATGAAACCAGTGGGTCATTTTTCCCAGATGTCTCCTGTATAGAAGAAATACATAAAATTAAAGACAAAATATTTCATAAATAACAAACATAGTATAAAAATAATTATTTTTCAATTAAGAGTTTACTAGAGAACATGAGACAGGGACCACTAGAGGGACTGTAGTAGGACAACAGGGTGGGAAGGCAAAATAAACCCCGAGAGCTAGTCATCTATCACCCTTGATAGCACAGCATTTCTCAACAGACCCATAGTAAGCTCTTGATAAAACCACAAAAGTACAATGTTTACATGAAGTCAGACACTGTCACCAAGGAGAGGAGCAGCCTAAGTAAGCCCTTCGCCTCCCTTGCTCTCAGTCAACTCAAAGGTCACACGACTGAGCATACGTTATTAGGTTCCCATTAGCTTTGCTCTACGCAAGCCTGTTGACCTTTGGGACATGGTGCCAGTTGCCTGGGTTACTTCCCAGGGACCTGAGGCTGCACTTATTCTTCAAGGCCCACAGAAGTCTTACGGTGGCTTGAATGGGATAAGGCACTGGCCTCTGTCTTCACACTGTGTCCGCCTCCCTGCTGTCTTAACTCTTCATCAGACTCTACTCGTCTCTACCCACGGTCACACGGATTCGTCATTAAAAACGTTTTGCCCAAAACTATGATACAGGCTTAACTGGCCTACTGCCCAGTGGAGCTGGTGTGCGTAACCTGTACTTTTCAGGAGCTTGGGCACTGAGAGTCTCTCAGCTCCATCGCGAGGCCAGGACATTTACGCAGCATGAGGACATCTGCTGAGTGACTCAGTGGTTCCTGAGCGAAGGTGACTGTCAAGCTCCAGGCCAAGGTATTTTGTACAGGAAAAGGTATCAGGTATGGAATATTTAACCGAGTCTAGACAAGCTGGTATGACTACACAGTGGTCCAAGTCTGTCACACAAAGAAAACTTTATTGTGAAGAGAAAACAAACAAAAAGAAACAACTTTCGGAACTGTTGAGTGTGACTGGGTTTTAGCCCACACAGCAAATGAACTAAACCCTGTTGCTGTCCTGTGAGCAGCAGCTTGGACACTCAACCGAGTCACAGGGACCTCGCTGGGCCCGGAACTCCATGAATTTAATGGCTGGCCGACTAATAACGTCCATCTCCTACTTTAAGGCAACTCTACCCTGCAGCAAAACAAGCTTTAGTCTCTAGGGCCTAACACTCCAACCCCCTGCATTTCTTCCCCCATAAAGCCTGGTGGTACAACCCCACCATCCCACGGCATACGTTTTATATGTAAACTATTATATACAAAAGATAAATACACTAATAAAATATTTTATCCCTACAAATCAAGGTTGTTTTAACTGGTGATCTGTCTGTGGTAGTCTATACTTAGATCAGGAAGATTAAATAAACAAACAAAAAACAGCATTTGGAAAATTGCTCAAACATTTACTTTACTTGCATAAAAATCACCTGAGATTTAGCAGCAATCTTGCTAACATTAGGAAAGTTCTAGTCCACAGTGTGTGGGAGGAGCCTGAACCGCTCAACCAGGTTGTGAGGAGGGAAGGGTCTAGTCGACAGCTTCAGGTGAGGGAGCACAGTTGGCTGCACAAAATTCTCTTTAGAGACTGAAATGGTGACCCTCATTTACATCACTAAAGCTACCAAAATACTTGCAGTTAATTCTACTTCCCCGTAGTGCAGGCACCAATGGACTGGTTCTAGCAAGTATTCCGTAGTTAAGGCACGTTGCACAAAAAAAAGGAAGAAAAAAAAAAAAATCAAGCCTCTAACAAAAAACTACAGTTGAACCTAGGAGCTAGGAAATAAGGATCTCAGCAGCAGCGGCCTCCAAGCTGCTTGCCAACATGGTCTATCAGTAGAATGGCACGGGGCTGTCCATGGGCACCATCATTTGTGGCTGGGATGAGAGGCCCTGCCCTCTACTATGTGGAAAATGAAGGGAACAAGATCTCTGGGGCCGCCTTCTCCGTGGGTTCTGGCTCTGTGTATGCTTATGGGGTCATGGATGGAGGCTACTCCTACGACCTGGAAGTGGAGGAGGCCTACGACCTGGCCCGCTGAGCCACCTACCACGCCACCTATAGAAATAGATGCCTACTCAGAAGGTTGGGTCAATCTCTACCATGTGCGGGAGGACAGCTAGATCCTGGTCTCCAGGGACAATGCGGTCGATCTGCATGACAAGTATAGTGGATCTGTCCCCTGAAGAAGGGTGGATGTGGCTGCAGCATTTCTTGGGGTGACTGTCACCGGTCACACCATCCTACAGTGAAGAAACCTCAGATGTAGCAGTACCTTTTTAAAGCCCTAAAACACTGACCTCTACGGGTTACCAGTTGTTAAGGAGCTGCCGCAGGGGAGACTTATTCTACTTCCTTGGATGTGAACATTACACTACTATCTGAAAAAAAAACCCTACATTTGATCAATAATCTCGATCCTAAAAATGAAAACATTTAAAAAGCTACATGAAATGCTAAACTGAAAAGGCCACGCCTTTCGCCCACAAGCCGTGCATATCCAGTAGGCAGCGGACGTCAGGATCCAGGAAAGTCAAGCCCATTAAACACCACGATCAGGTTCCCGGAAGTAACAGTACGGATTCTGACAAGGTTTCTCAAGAGAAAGCCACGCACAAGGCCACTCGTAGCTTCATCAGGAACAAAAGTGGGCTGCAGCGTGGGCTGTTCTAATGGGACTCACGCACTGCTATTCATTCGCGACACTTTCCTGAGAAGCAGCACGAATTTCAAGGACAGAAGCACCGTGTCCTCTATGAAAACCTGGGGAAGTTCACTTACGACTCAAAATGGGTTTTCAGAAAACACCATCCAAACACCTTCCAGATAGACCTGCTTTCCCGGAAAGCCTAAGCGGAAACAGCTCCGCCGAGTTCTCCGAGGGCAGCGCCGCGGCGCCGCTCCATTACGTGGGCCAAGTTTTCCCGCGGCCGCGTTCCCCGGGCGCCGCCTCTCCGCCTGGCCCCCCAACGGTGGGCGGCCCCCAGCGCAGGAGCGGAGGTCCCCGGGGACACCTGCCCTCCTACAGACCTAACTTACTCGAGCAGGCCGTCGGCCCCGAGCCCACTTCCTGTTTACGCGGCACCTCCCGGGGCGACGCCGGGCGCACTCTGCGCACGCGCCGACTCTCGGGCAGGCAGCGCAAGGGAAAGCCGGTGCTATCGACCCGGGAGGGGTGAGCAGACGACGGCCGAACGCGGCTCTACTTAGTCTAGGTTATGGACCCATAGCAGCCTTGCAGACGCGGAGCAAAAGTGCTCGGCAAATCTAGCTGTCGGTAACAGTGACTTGTGGCACCAAAATGAAATTGCCATCTTTCGTTCATTTCAGGGCCTCAGAAACCGACTTTTTTACAGCAGCATCCAGGAGTCTATGGGGACTAGAGTAAGAAAGTGGGCGGCTGCTGCTTGGAACTTAAGGATCAACAGGGAAGGGAGAGCCCTGGTTAAGGCACAGCCTTTTGCACACTTACCGGGCCCCTCAGAGCCAGCGCGGCACGTCTCCCGGGGGAAGAAGGGCAAGATCGCGGTCCACAAGAGAGAAAAAGGGAGTGGACGAGCCGAGAGCGACCAACTGAAGCGGCCGGAAGCCGGTGCCGAGCCGTGATCGTGTGGTGGGCGCCGTGACAGTTACCGAGGCAGCGGGAAGCGTGGCAAGAGCCAACTATGGGGGGTCACGTGGTTGACGCCATGACAGCTAGCGAGGCGGAAGGACGTTGGCCGGCGCCGGGCACGTGACTGCCGCCGGGCCAGCTGTCGGGGCGGGGGGAGAGGGGGCTCGGAAGCGCCACCGCCCTCGGAACGCCCAGTTGAGCGGTCCTCCGTCGCGTCTGCTTCCCGGCCCTCCCACCGAAGCTTGGGTGGCGTCCCCAGAGAGGCCGGGCGGGGAGGCCGCGCCACAGCACTGCGGCCGGGCGGCGCGGTGCGGCCTCGCCCTAGGCGGGGCGGGGCCTGGGGGCGGCCGCTCCGGAGCCTCGAAGTTTGGCTGTGGCGGCAAATGGGCTTGGGCGGCTCCTGGGCGGGCGGCGGCGGCCGTGACGGTTGCTCCTGGTCCCTTTAATGTCGGGGCCCGGCCCGGGGAGGATGGCGCCTTAGAGCCCGGGCTCGCGGGGGCTGGGCGGTAGGGCCGGGGCGGGCGCCGACCATGTCGGAGGGGACCCGCAGCCTGCTGCAGCGCTGGGGCGCCAGCTTCAGGAGAGGCGCCGACTTCGACTCCTGGGGCCAGCTGGTGGAGGCGATAGACGAGTATCAGATGTGAGTGGCAGCCCGGCCTCCCTCCTCCCTCGCTCCCTCGTCGGGTCTCGTGGGGTGGGGACGCGGGAGCCGGGGGCGGCCGGTGAGGTCCATTCAACAGGTGGCCGCTCGCCGGAGCCTCCCGCGTCTCGCCGCGCCGCGCCGCGCCGCGCTCGCAGTTTCTTTCCTCCTCTCCTCCGCCTCCGAGGTTTGCAGCTCCTAGACCTCTTAGGGTCGCTGCGGAATACTTTGTGTTCCCCGCCCACGTCCTGGGGGTCGAGTGGCTTCCCTGTGCCTGCTCCCTCCGGGTAGGAGGAGGAGGAGGAACGAGGAGTCCCGGGGAGGGGGGCTGCCAGAAGGCCGGGGATGCCTGGCCTGCCGAAAGCCCACCGGCTGTGTCACCCCTTTCAGGGGAGCGGGTTTGCACAATTCCTCCTCGATTTCGTTTCGGTTTCTGAGACTGTTATTTGCTAGGCTGGGTCCCACCCACCCCCTCGCCCTGCTGCTCTGGGTGGAGTCGCGCAGGATGTGAAAGAAGAGAGCAAAATGTGAATTAATAGGCCACGCACGGGAGCCGCCCCGCCCTCCTGGGGCTCCTTTTTCTTTTCCTGTCTACAATGTGTAGCCTCAGGGTACTGTTCCAGTTTCCTTTATCGACCGAAGTCTTAAGTTTTTTCTGGCTTCCCTTCCAAAACTTCAGGTTTGATTTTAAAATTAAAAGGTAAGATTTATGTACAAATGAAAACCTTGCCTAGTTTCTTACACGTATTGCTGAACTCGAGTACTGCCTACGAAAATGCTTTTGTTTGCTCACTATTGCCATTAATTGCTTCTTGGATTACAGTAGGATAGCGTTTGAGATTTCACTCAGAGTTTGAAATCCTGTGCGGGTAGAATCTGCTTTCCACCGCAGGACTTCTGCGAAGAACACCAAGTCAGTACTTGGAAAGTCAAAACTCCTGTCTCCTCCCTGCAGTGATTTGTCTGTATTTGATCATTAACTTAGGTGCGCTTTACCCCGTTGTCCTGCCTTTGGGTTGCCAGTATTTTCAAAATGCTTGGGAACGGTTGTGCTCTGGGTCACGTCTCGGTGCCTAGCAACTACTGCCATGTAAGGTGCCCTTCCACGTGATTTCACTTGAGAAGATAATTACCCTCATTTTACAAAATGAGGACACTGAAGCCCTCATTAAACGTGATACTAAGGGTCACAAAATGATACCACTGAAATCTGGGATTTATCTTCCCTCGTATCAACAAATCCTATCTGTTGCTCTAATTTGTAAGTGCTTAGCATGCTGCATTTGATAAAGTAGCAATAGAGTAGTTTGTAAAGAAAAAATTTCAAGATGCCTTCACAACAAGAGCTTGCCCACCTTCCTGTAGCCAGTTGCGCAGCACCCCTGTATCCTCACTGCATGTGTTAATGAAAACCGCCTGAAATACAAGGGAGCTCTTGCTAGGTTTTGGGACGCAGCAGCTGTCCGCGGGCTCCCAGTGGAAAGTGAAGCGTTCCATGTCTAATTGCAATTACAAAGGAAAATTGAGTGCGCAGGCTGCTTGGTTGAACTTTCTGGAAGCATCTGAAGGAGGGTAATGGCACACATATGAATCCATTGGTAGCTCTCAGTGCGAACCTTTGAATGTCATGGTTCAGAGCGGTTCCCGATTCTTATAGAAAAGTGCCAAACTTCAATAGAAATGTATACTGATTGGCTTAACTTTCGTATACGTACAGCCTACACATGCGTGAGGTTGAGTGTAAAGTTTTCTAATATTCTGGGAAGTGAAGGTGAATTGCTGTGCTGTTTGCGAGGGCTGTTGCTGGGCTGGGGAGACAGCTCCATGGCATAAGCGCCTGCAGGGAAGGCTGCAGCCAGGCCAGGACGGGGAGATCACTGCGGTGACGGGCGAAGTCGCCGAGGGGAGTTTGCAGGGACTGGATGTGGAGGGCGAGCCAGGAGGGCCTTTGTAGGCTGGACCTTTCTAACGGAGAGGGGGTAGCCGCTGTGCTCATGACATCGCAGCCTGTGCTAGCAGGCAGGACCGCGTAGCTTCCCGGGGCAAGTGAGCGCTGGGGACAGGAAAATAAAGCCCAGTCTCTGCCCTCCAAGCACTTAAGTGTAATGCAGCATTTCAAACTAACCTGGTTGCAGTACCTGAAGTCTGAAAATTTGATGTTCCGTACTTGTTTTTTGTAGCATTGCTCCTGTCTTGGGGCTTTTGTATTTTTTCTGGAACATTCTTCCCTCCGTTATTTGCTTGGGTCGCTTGGTCATCTCCTTCAGGTCTGTGTCCAAATAGCATTTTTTTCAGGGAGCCCCACACCCCCAGCCACACATTAAAATCGCCATGCCTGCTGCCCGTCCCCACTTCCGCTAGCACAGTCTGGCACTCCCATCCCACGCTGCTTCGTTTGTTCACTACCATGTCTGACAGCCTGAGACACCTGCCGATCACTCTTCCCTCTGCTACAGTGAGTTCTGGGAGCACAGGGTGGGAGGGCGCCCGTGGTGTCCTCTGCTGTGCAGAGCAGTGCTGGCTCTTAGGGCGTGGCGGTGTCCTTACAGGTTGTGACATCATCATATTCAGTGTGACTGTATGAATTCAGGGCTGTGCTGTGGAAGCATGAAGGAGCTGATGCCAAAATGCTGTTGGAACATTTGAAGAGATTATGTCCATGGCATTGTTACCCAGAATGCACAGGACCAGTCACAAGTGCCTCCGTGTGGCTGGCCCTCTGTGCAGCTTCCTTACCCCCCTTTGTCGTGGGAGAGTGCGTTTCGCTGAAGCAGTCCTGCTGCATTTCTGTAGCCCGTGGGTGCTCAGTAAGTCCCTGTTGAGTGCGCAGGTGACCTGAAGAAGGCAGCGTGTGTGTGTGCAGACGTCTTTTGGTGCATGTGCTGGCTCATTTCAGTGGGGTCCCTGGAGTGGAGCTGGTCTGCAACAAGATAAACACACGGAGCCAAACTTTTTGAAACATCACAGCATCTTGGCATGATACCTTCTAAATTGTGTCTTCAAACTGTGTTATCCTCAGTGAAACACATTGGGAGAAAAATGGGTTCTTTGCTACAAGGTTTGGGAAGCGCCAAGTTCTGTGTCTGTGGATCCCCAACAGTGACTGTGGACCTGCTTAAAATGTCGAAACACCTCCGTTAAGTTGGCCGGGTGGCACACACCTGGAGTCCTAGCACTCAGGAGGCTGAGGCAGAAGGATCCCCATGAGTGTGAAGGCAGCCCGGGGCTACATGGTGAATTCGTGCCAGGCTGGACTATGTAGCGAGACCTCCCCCAAAGAAAACCCCAGCAAAAAACCTACTTCCCTCTTACGCACAGTCCCTTTGCTTGTAGGCGTCTCTGTGGGGTCAGAGGGGTCTCCTGATAGCCAGATCAGGTAAATTTTCCTTCAGTGGGCAACTCAGGTTTCACTTTGTCCTGAAATGGTGCAATCCTTTGAGGATTTAGAAATACTATTTTTGCCAAGGTGCAGTGTTTGTTTAAACAATTCTATCAAGGTATGATTTTACATAGTGACATTCCTCCACTTTACATGTATAATTTAATGCTTTTTTTAAGTTAATTTATCTGGTCGTACAACGTCAGCCTAATCAAGTTTCAGGACAATTCTGTCGATACTAATAAAACACCAGCTGCGGCCATTTGTGGTCACTCCTTAGCCCCATGGGAGCCACTGATCTGTGTTGTGTGTAGTTTTAACTGCTGGCCACTGTGTGTAACTTGTATCTCATAGCACGTGATCTCTTTCATCTGGCCTTTTCCAGGTAGCGTGATGTTTTGAGGTTCAGCTGTGTTACAGCACGGATCAGCGCTTTTACCCTTTTTCCGTTGCTGAGTGCTGTTACTTTCTCTGGAGCGGCACATTTGCTGTGTTCGTTGATGTCAGACACCTGGAGTTCTGTCTGTATCAGTAATACTACCCTGAGCGCTGACACAGATTTCTTTACATCTCTTGGCATTGTCAGTGGAACTGCTGGATTGTATATTAAACCGGTTATATGTCAATTTTTTTTCAGAACCGGGGATCAAACTCAGGACCTTGCACTTGCCAGGCAGGCACTTGTGCTCCTGAGCTATATCCCCAGCCCCGATATGTCAATGTTATTAAACTGGTGTACCATTTTTCAAATTTGGATGTACCATTCTATGTTTCTACCAGGGCCCCAGTCTCTCCAGGTGGCTGACATGTGTGAGTGTCGTGGTGTGCCTCGCTGTAGCTTTAATTTACATTTCTCAGGTGACCAATGACACAGAGTATCTTTTCTCCTTCCTTCCTTCCCTCCTTCCTTCCTTCCTTCCTTTCTTTCTTTCTTTCTTTCTTTCTTTCTTTCTTTCTTTCTTTCTTTGGTAGTACCAGGGAATTCAGCTCAGGAATGTACGCTTTCTAAGCAGGTACTGTGCCACTGAGCGGTATCCCCAGCCACAGAATACCTTTTTCATGTGCAGAGGGACCCTGTAAGCCTTATTTGTGAAACGTCTTCATTTCTTTTGCCTACTTTAATTGGATTGCCTTTTACCTACTGAGCTGTAAGAGTTTCTTTATATATTCTAAATAGAGATCGGTACTTTTTACAACACCTTTGTCATTG
>PVKN010020716.1:0-15820 GCA_004027915.1 Capromys pilorides
GCATATTATTTTTCTCACAGTAGTTATACAGAGCACAGGGTGTAGACGTGATAAATTTTCTAATCAATATTGGTAAGGAAAGAAAAAAAAAGAGAGAAAAAAAGAAAAATTTTCTTCTCTTTGAACAAAGAGGAAGTAGTTGTATACATAGATCAATGTTCCATAACTGCAGTGGGTTACCGGTGAAACTGGCGATGTTGAAGGCTGTTGATTTAAGCCTCTTACAGCTCACCATACTAATCTAGCTCTGCGTTTTATGCCTCGTAATTAAGCTTTTCTGCTTGGTGATCATAGGTAAGTTAAAGCAAGACCTGCATAACAAAACTTTCATCTTTTGTATTTTCCAAGGTCAAATCTGCTCAGGATTAACTCTTGCTGAGGAGTTTTTGCACGCCAAAAGAAATTACCAATGGAATAAAAAGGCAACCCACAAATTTAAAAAAAAAACTTAACTAATAAGTATTCAAACAAAGGTCTTCTATGTAGAGTTTATAAAAAAAAAACTAAAAAAATTAGGTTCCCAAAATTCATAGACCCAATTCAGAAATGGGCATCCAAAAAGAACACATACCTCTTAGAGGAAGAAATACGAGGTTTTAAATACATGAAGAAATGCTTCACATCACTAGCCATCCGTGAAATGCAAATTAAAACAGAAATTAGATACCATCTCACCTCAGAAAGAATGGCTATCATAAAGAAATCAACCAGCAACAAATGTTGGAGAGGCTGTGGGGAAAAAGGAACACTTCTCCACTGTTGGTGGGAATGCAGGCTGGTGCAACCATTACGGAAAGCAGTGTGGAGACTCCTTAAAAAACTAGAAGTGGAAATCCCATTCAATTCAGCTATCCCCCTAAGGGGGAATTTTCCCAGAAGAACTGAAAACATCATATCATAGTGATGCTGGTGCTTCTATGTTTATAGCAGCACAATTTGTAATAGCCAAACCTTTGAAACAACCAAAATGCTTGTCACCTGAAGAATGGTTGAAAAAGGTGTAGTGTTTTTATACAATCGAATATTACTCAGCTATAAAGAATGATAAACTCAAAGGCTTCATATATAAGTAGATATATCTTAAAGATATGCTCATAAGTGAAACAAACCAGGCCTACATATGTAAATATCATATAGTCTCCCTAGTGTAAGAACTCAAAAGAAGAAATAAAAAATGGAAAGGCATAACACAGTTAAATGATAATCAAGGATTTAATAATTAAACAACAAAGATACCTCAAGCAGAAAATTTAGGAAACATGTCAGGGGCAAAACCATGCATTTAAGTACACAGTATGAATTAGACAATGGCCTTAAGAATCTCCAACAGATTTTTGACCCTGAGCAAAGCAATGTGTAATACTAAAACCATACTTGGAAACCTGTCACTCTGGTCTTTTAGACATCTGCTGCCTCTAATGTCACTTCAATTGTTGCTATACTCTCAGGTAAAAGTTTGTTTTAAAAAAACAAAAAAGGATAATAAAAGAGAATAAGAGACAACTAAAAAATTTAAAAAATAAAGAAAATTTATAAAAAGGAAAAATTAATACAGAAATATGAATCCTCTCTTGGAGGAGTCACTTGCAAAATGTTTCACCATTCTGAAGATTTCCTTCACTCTGTTGGTTGTTTCTTTTGTGGAGCAGAAGCTTTCCTTTAAACTTTGTATTGAGAAGTCTGCTATAACCCAGTGGGTTTTTCTTTATAGGTGATTTGTTGTTTTTTTCTGACAGTTCTTGTGTTGGACTTTTAGGATTTTGACTAGATGTGTCATGGAGCTGTTTTTTTCTGATTGTGGCTATTTAGGGTCTTACATGTCTCATTCATCAATATGTTAATTTATTTTACTTTATGTGGAAATATTTCAGCTGTTATTTTCATAAACTAGTATTTTATGCCTTTGTGTTATTTTCTGATTTTTTATTGGGTCTAACTAATCTTAAATTAATTTTTTCTGCAACAACCAGAAGCTTGTGGATCCATTTTCATGTTCTGTTGTTTGGAAGATGCTTCTCATTTATTGGTCACTGACAAAAGCCTTCCCTTCTAGTTCTGAGACTTGGTACTCACAATAATCACTTTGCTACCCATACTTATAAGAGTATTTTCAACCTCCTGAATTTCTACTTGGAGCCTTTTTATGGACTCTAATTGTTTTCTATGATAGTCATACAAGTCTTGCATCATTTTGTTCAGTTCTTTTTTGTTGGTGTCTTCTTTAGAGTCACTGATGATTTTTTTAAATTTTTAATTTTTTAACATCTTATTATTAATATCTTATGTGACCTTGTAATTGCCATAATGCACTATTTCATTATCTCCTCTGGTACTATTTTTTTTTCTTTTTTGTATTTTATGGAAGGGTCTAAAGGGTGTTTAGAGTCTCACTGCTAGACTGGACTCATAGTCATCCCCCTGTTTACAGCCTCCCAAGAGCTGGGATTATAGGCATATGCCACCACGCCCAGTCTCAATTGCTATCTCAGTGTGCCCCAGGGGCAGGGCCAACATGACAGACCTGGGAATTGAACCTCCGGCCCCTGAGCCTGCTTGCAGGCACTTTAATCTACTGAGCTATTTGTCCAATCCCTCTGATACTATTTTTGAATAATTCAGGCTTGAGGCTCATTATTTCCTTCCCTTTGATACACTAATCTTTGGAGGAGTTGGACGTTTTGCAGACATTTTATTGGCTTATATTATGTTCCCATTTGTGTGTGTGTGTGTGTGTGTGTGTGTGTGTGTGTGTGTTTTGAGGCTTATGGTGTCATTGTAGTGGATATTTTTGCTTCTAGATTGGAGACTTTTTTAGTTAACATCTGCTTTTTAGTGATGCCCTCTGGGTGTAGCTAACTTCTTACAGATCTTTACCTCTCTGCTATGGCCCAGAATCCACTTACTTCTGTTTACTTGAGATGAAATGTTGCATCATGCTTGGCCCAGTACCTAGTTCTCCTGGAACAGATCATAACATTGTTAATGACCCCTAGAAAATCTGGACATAGATATCTCAAGAAAAACAATTAATAGCAACAGCTATGCTCTGACACTTCAACTATAGTATTAAAGTCACTATCAACTATAGCATAAAATATAAACTGAATATTGACAAACCTTAAGAGCCAATACTGTACCACCCTTGTCCATAAGGGGGAAAATCTATGATTATAGTATAAGCAACAAGACAAACCAAATATTGGCCTACTATTGACCTATAGTAAATATCTATTAAATAGAACTACTTTACCTCTACTAACAGAAGTAGAATACTCAAATGCAACAGTGTGAAGATAAGTACTTATCTAGAAATTCATAAAGTTTAACAGAGATTCCAATCATTTCCTCTTCTGTTTTACTTCCTGATCATAAAGTGAATGACTTTGTTAACAAAGTCCATCCTGTATGATATGCTACCTTGCCCAGGACCAAAACAAATAGGTCCAACTCACCATGGACTAAAACTTCCCAAACTTTGGGCCAAAATAAACTTTCTCTAAGTTGATTTTTCAAGGTATTTTTATGGGAACAGAAAACTAATATGGTATGTGAGGTAAAGTATATGTTAAATATCTGGAATTAACTATTCTACAGTGTATGAAAATAATTGAAACATCTCTACACCATAAATATATATAATTTTATTTGTAAATTTTAAAATCAATTAAAAAGGAAAATATTTTAGGGATAAAAAAATTTGCCTGCTTTTATTGGTTCCTTGCTTTTCTCCCCTTCTCCAAAGCTGTTTCTTTATCTCTTTCATGAAATGTATTTCTTTTCACTTCTTACACTCCAAGATATTATTTTACAGAAGGCAGGCAGGACTTCATATCTCTTCTTATTTGGGGATTTTTGGCTCCTGTTACCCTCACTCAGAGAAAAATCAGATGAACCTCAGGGATACATACTCTATAACCTGTTTCTTGTCAAGCTCTTCTCTAGACAGTGACCACATTAACCCGTATTTAAATTTTTGCAAGATCAATCCAGATTTGGGGCTGGGGAGATAGCTCAGCAGAATAAGTGCTTGCCTGGCAAGCCCAAGTTCAATGCCCAGTCCAGCCAAAAAAAAAAAAAAAAATCAATCCAGATTCACATTGTCAAGAATAGGAATAGACATTCTGTCATATTGACATTCATTATGGTAGGTTCTGAGTCAGATTTTTATTGTAATGGCCCCTTGTTTGTTTCTTTTCCTTAATCTCAACAGAAATTCATGCAAATAGGCATTTGCCTGAAGCATGATTTATTACTCAGTCTTTGAAGGATCCCTACGTTTTATTTGAATATTTGCAATCACACGCATCTTGTGCCTAATGCTCTGTATCTTAAGTGCAAGAATCTTTGTAGTACTAAGACATATTATTCACTGTCCTAGAAGTAGCAGAAGGATTGATTTATTCAAGTATAAATTGCTCACCCAGCAGTTGCTGGAATCAGAATCATTTGCTTAGAAAATCCATCAGAATTAAAGAGTAAATTTAAAAATAAATTGTCATCATTTTAATCTGCAGTCTGGCTGCATACACCCTTCAAGTACAAAGGGCCCCTTTGCCTAGCCATTTCTTTGTGCTTCTTGGTAACAACGATTATGAAAGCAAGTACTTCAGGAGTTTTTCCAGTGACAACAGCCAGTGTTTGAGCCTGAGATGCTTAGGTGAATTTTCAATTTCATCTGACTAATATCAATAAGATGGCCAACAAAGTGATTCAGAATGCTTAAATCACAGTAGCTTTCTCTGCTTGGATGAAGCAAACAGCCTAAAAATAGAAAATGGCTGCTCACCTATCCTGTTGAATATTGATAGAAGGATAGCCCAAGGTTCTGTTCTACAGTGTGAGGCAGGCCTGTTGTGAAGAGTTCACAAATGGTTGGATGAGTCTTGCTAGAAATGTTGCCTGGTTCTTATCCCTTCACTGTTCAGCTTATATGTCTCTCCCAAACTGTCTAACAAGGTAATCATGGTTACCTTATCTATTCATAGGAAGAATCTGAAGTTCAGAAACTCAGATTCAAAAATATGGTGACAAACACAAAATCAAACTGTCAGAGCTCTGCTTACTGCAAGACTGTTTCCACCTTATAGTGAATCATGTTGTTTCCTGATATGATATGTGCAGTATGTAACTTGAGTATGTTCTCCAAGTGTCAGTCCCTGGGGGAGTGATAATGAGATGGAACCTTAAGAGATAGATCCAAGAGGGAGTTCACTAGGTCACTGGGGATACAACATCAGTGTAGATTATGGTAGGTTCTGTGGGACTTCAACCTCTTCAACCTAGTTTTCACAAGGGTAAGTTGTTATACTAGGACATTTCCCTGCACTTGGGGCTTCTGTCTTGCCATGTGATCTCTCCATTATGCATATTTCTGCCATGATGCCATCTATCAGAATGTGATAGAGCCAAAGGACCCTCACCATAGATAATTCTGTTTGGACTTTCAGTCTCCATGGGTAAGCTAAATAAAATTGTCTTCATATGTTATCCAGATGTAGGTGTTTAGTTATGCTAATGAAAAAGACACTAAACATTAATCATGACTCCAGGATCACCTTTCTTCCCCTTTTAGCTAAATGTAGGCAGTGTTATCTAGAGGTTATGGGCTTTGAAAGAGATGGTTCTTAATTTCTACTTCACCAGTTACCAACTATATGACCCTAGGTATGTTATAAAAGATATGAGCCACCTGAGATATGCAATTACCATCACAGATCAAATAGGCAAATATTAGCAATTTCATATGGTTGAATTTCATTTCTCTACACTTTAGCTTACTTTGGGAAAAGAGACAAAGTAAAAGGACCAACATAATGGTTGAAGATCAAATGAAAAAAATGCCTGTGCAGATTTACTATTTTGTGAAAGCTTAATATTCTATGAATGTAGCCATTTTTATAATGGTCAAGAGGGGCACTGACTCAAAGGCATAATCCCAAGTGTACCTGACTTTTAGCTGAGTCTGTTCAAGTAAGTCACTGTGCCAGATTTTAGTGTTTCAGAATATTATGCAACTTTTTGACACGTAATTATTCTCTTGGAATGTTGATAACATGTTAAAAATCTGTAGTCTCATTTATAAATTATACCTACAGTGTTAAACACTGAGTTAAATGTTAAATCAAGCAAACCTGCCATCACTGAGAAAGCATCCTCATCATTTCCCTTTCTTTAAAACCTTGCAGGGCTGGTGAGATGGCTCAGTGGTCTAAAGTGCCTGCTTAGGCAAGCTTAGGTAACCACAGGGACCACAGTTTGATCCTCAGCACCACATGTTGTGCCAGCCCCACCCACAGAGCAGGCTGAGCCAGCCATAATATATAATATATAAAAAAACATAATATATAAAAAAACTTGCAGAGTCACTCAGTGTTGTTTTCATTTCCATTTACTGGACCCTTTTTGATGTTGAGTGTTTTTCTGTATTCTTACTGATCATTTGTATTTCAGCCAAACTATCTGCACAAGTAAGGGAAGAGAAAAGAGTCTGGGGCTGTTTTTGCAGACATTCTGGAGTCTTCCTCCTTCTCTACCTCTTTCAGGATAATCTTTCTGCTCTTTTCCATCTTGTTCCCAACCCAGGGACTGGTCCAAGCTCAGTCAAACCTCTTTCCTTAGAATAATTTGCTTGTACTGAGGTCTTCTGAACTCAACATAATAGGTGAGACTTCTAATGAAAAGACAAAGAAGTTTTGGTCCTGGACTTGGCTTTTTTTAGGTATCACATCATTAGAGAACCAGAACAGAAGACTGGTGGTCATATCTCATTTTAAAAATATTAGTGTGAAGCAAAATAAATTCCAAAAAATCCCCCCAGTGTTATCATTTTGCACCAGTATTGAACTAACAGATAGGGATTTCTATAACGTGTACATTTTAATCCAACCAACAGTTGATAATATTACTCTCTTCCCTAAGCTCAAAAAATATCATAGCCACTTTTTCCTCTAGAAAATCATTCCTTATTGGTAATAATGACTGAGTTGTATGACACTGATGTCAGCCATATCTTCAACATTGATTTCTTATGATATAAATAGCTAAACTAGGGAATTATCAAGTGCTACACTATCAGTTAGTGGTTAAACTTTTAGAAATGTCTGCTTATCTTAAACACATTAAAACTGCCACCCTGGGATTCTGGATACCATAATTTACTCTCTTTGTATTAGCAAAGTTCTAAGCTCATTACTCTAATCCAAACAATACTCTGAGGGAAAACACAATGTGTCATCCCAAAGTATACCCCTTTGACATAAATATTTTTGAGTTTAAGGGAATTAGAAAGTGATTAATGGAACACAATACTTTCCCCCATTTCCTGATAAAAACGGTGTATAAATTCTCCTGCACTGGTGAAAATTTTTACCAGCTTAGAGACAGTACCAGAAGAATTAGAAAACTTACTCAACCAGCTTACTATCATGTAGCTCCTTTTCACAAAAGCATAATTTTTTGTTTTGTCTTGTTAATTCTCTAAACTGTGTTGTTTCAGGATTGTTTTTAGTAAACCAGAGTTTTAGGCCACTCAACACAATTTTCACTTGTGTGACATGCAATGCATATGATCATACATGTGCTTGTTTTTCTTATCAGTCTTTCATTATATGGATTTGTCCTAACTACAAACTTTGAGAGCTAAGGAGGAATCTTATTCCTGCCCCCCATACCTCACTGGTTTCACCAACTCTGCACCTCTTGTTCTTTACTCTGAGCCTCCCTACTAACCTCTGATTCTTTCATATGATATTTCCCCTCTTTTTCTTCCTCCTCTTCTTTTCCCATTTCTTCCTTCTCTTCTCTCTCTCTTCCTCTTGCCTCTATTTTCCTTTTTCTCTTCTTTATTCCTCCTCAGCTTCCTTTCTCCTCTTCTGTTAATCTCCTGCTTCCTCTTCCTCTTTTTCTCCTTTTACACCTCCCTCTCCCTCCCTTGTCTCACTAAATCTCCACAATTCTGCCTAAATCCTTTTGAGTTTGGTAACCCATTACTCAAACCTGAGATAAGTAACAAATGGGAAAATTGGGATGCCTGAGTATTGTGTTTTGGTGAGGTATATTGCTTTCTTCTTTCATTTCCCTTCTCATGGAGTTTCATTTGTGTGTTCCTGACTGCCACAGTAAATTTAAAGCTCTTCAAGAGCAGAAGCTGTGCCTTCTCTGTGCACTGAAGCTCCCCATGGAGCTCAGTGCTCTGCACACAGTGGGTGCCCCAGAGTTGTGGCTGACAGATGTGCATAATTGGAACTTGAACTGCTTCATGAACCAATGGACTGCAGAGTGGTATCATCATGCTGCTGTTTGTCTCCAAATTCCAAGCTCTGGGAAAAAAGCCAAAGCCCACCCAAGATGTAATGGTCTTATAACAACACAGTATTTGTTTACAAGCCTTCTTAAGAGGAAGTCAATTTGTAGCACCTAAAGCCTTCTAGACATATTGTCTTATTAGCCCTCTTATCATATTTGGGGAGTGACATTGCCCTCTATAAAAAAAGGAATGACAATGAAACAGATATTGCATTATGTGTATTTTTAATGATGTTCACAAAACAATTAAGAAATCTGTGGTTCTCCTATTCTTTGAAATTTCCTTTGATTTGCTTGGCCCATTGTGACCACTCTGTTATTTTAAACTCTTATCTGGAGTATATAAATTGGTCTTTCATGTTTATAGCAATAAGAAAACAATACTGGTCAATAATCATGACTGATGATAGTGAAGAAGTGAGGAAAATATTTCTGCTATTTATCCGCTGAGGCAGAGGTCACAGAAACCTTTTCTTTTTAGTGTACCTAACCACAAATGGCAATTAGATAACAATTGTTCCTATTCTTGGTGGACAACAGACAACTAAGATGAAATAAGTGCATTTCCCTTTAGATCAGGGCTGATAATCTTCTGTTTTCCTTTGCAAATGTATATTAGCTATACTGAAACACACACAAAAAAAGTCTCAGCCCATTGGGTGGTGATGATATTAAGGTACTTAGCTTGTTTTCACAGAGCTGGTATATTTCCATGGAAATAGCAGTTGGAAGCCAGAAAGTGAAAAGTAAGAGTTCTGATTTGTCCTCAGCTTCTGGTTGCTGACAGAGAGCGTGATATTCCAAGAAGGTGAAAAAGCTCAGAATGTTTGCTCTGGAACTGCACTATTTACTTGACTAAAACAATCATCTATAGACTGGAAATGTATTACTAACATGTTTTGAAACTGTCACATTGTTATTTCTTATTAAATGCAATAAAAAATAAAACAATCATCTATAGTTCCTTTTAGCAACCATCCATTTACTTCATACTATTAAGTAATATTTAGGTCAACCTATTGAGCTAGATTTTTGGCCCACCACAGTAAAAAAAAAAAAAATAGTCCTGGTATATAATTATCAGAATACCCAGATTTAAATCTATAAATTTCAGCAGTAGAAATGTGAATAAGTTACCTGGGCCTAAGTTACCTGGGCCTTCAGAGTCTCTGTTCATTCTTATAGAAAATGGTAAATTATTATTTCCAGAGTGATTTAGGCATTAAATGGAAGAAATGGCAAGATGGATTTAGTGCAGGGTACATAGTAAGCAACCAGTGAACATCCATTGGACCTTAGAGAACAGACAGAAAAGTCAAACATTTGTTTCCACCTCATCCCACTTCCATACTCATCAGTAATCTCAACAGGCTGATTAGGCTGAAAGACAGCATATACCTTTAATATTAGCTTAAAATCCCTGACTCCAGTGAATTTCATGGCATGTATTAGTTTCTTCTTACTGCCACAAATTTCCACAAGCCTAGTGGTTTAAAATTACACAAATTTATTACCTTTCTATGTCTGTAGGTGAGAAACCTAACACCCTTGTGACTAGATTCTCTGCTTAGAATCTCACTTGGCAGAAGTGGACAGATGGAGCTTCATTCCTACATCAGAATCTTTATCCAGCCTCACTGGTTGCTAGTAGGATTTCTTTTCATCTCCTACTTTCTACAAGGCTCCCTCTATTTGCAAGTCAGTAATAATATGTCAAATCCATATGCATGGAATTTCTCTGACGTCTGTGTTGAGCTAGGAGAAAGCCTTTTTTTAAAGGTCTCGTAGGAGTACACTGAATCAAACCAGATAAATCAGAGTAATTTCCTATATTAAACCCAGCTGATCAGTAATCTAATTTTTTCTGCAAAGTCCCCTTTAGTAAATAACATCAAGGATATGACACAAAGCTGTGAAGTTCATGGGAGACAAATTTCTTCTCAGCACATGATATATCAGAGGATAAAAATACAAGTTCTCTTTGTGATCTGTTTTCAATGGACAACCAGAAAACAATGTTGCAGTAACATTGCTCACCTAATCATGCTAAATCAGAACCACAAAATGAGGTCCACTTTGATTATTTCTAATACACTTGGGATATCCACGCAAAGCTATTACTATCCACCACACCCTGACGCTTCCACCCTCAGTATCATCCACCTGCTTTATCAACCATCTTTTAGTTTTATTCGATGGCAAGAAAAAGAGAATTCATAAAATTAAAATAGCTCCATTACTTTCTTAAATTTGACCATGTGACATGAGTCATATCTGAAAGTACAGTTAATTTTTCTTTGGAGAAACTCATAGTGAAAACACATTTCAAAAGTAGGATTGGTCCCATAGTAGACGGGCTTCCCAGGCCACTCCTCATGAGAATGCCTTCAGAAAACTGCACATTCTCTGGAATATTTTCCAAAAGTCATGAAGACTATGAAGTTCCATTCTTGATTCTCTCATCTGCAAAGAGCTGTGTGCTCCCTCTGTTCAACAAGGAGGAAGATTAGGAATGGAGAAAATCTATTACCACGTGAAAAAAGAAAGATCTAGGTTAAATATGTGAGTTCAAAGACTCTCAGCTCAGAATAAACCAGCCAGATGACATATATGCATAGCTGCCAGCAGGTTTAATTACTTACAAGAAGTAAAAAATGCCTTTCTTTAAGCTCTATGCTTCTTGATGATAATTAGGATAGTATACGTTCTCAGAGACATTGTGATTAAGATTATAGTCAAGAGAAACTTTCCCAGAAATAGTTACCTGATTTTCTCTAGGTAGGTCAGGAAATGACTCAAATTAAACATATTATCTGTTTTAGGGTCAGTAAAATAGCTGAGCAGACTAAGCTCCTGCTTAGGTAAGTGCAGGGACCAGGGTTCAATCCCTGGTACTTCATGCTGCACCGCCCTATCTTCAGGTACATTGAGCTGGTGACTGAGTCTGGACTTGGTGGCACATGCCTGTAATCCCAGCATGGAGAGGCTGAAAACAGGAGGATCACTATGAGTCCAAGTTGTGTAGTGAGACTCTGTAACAAATACATAAAATTTTTTTATAAATTAAATAAATATATTGCCTATATCAGAGGAATCTGCCCCTCAAGTTCTAGAACTGATCTCTGAACACCAGCTTTGGACACTGATGCTGTCTTGTTCCTTAGAGAAATATTCTGAGATTGTAAATCTACATAATTATGGCTCCTGTGAAGGTGCATTCATGCCTTTGTCACTCAGATTGTATCCATCCTAATGAACAGATAACTAGAGTTCATTTCTTAAAATTTAATATCCTGGAAAAAATGCGTCAGCATCCTCAAAAATCCCCAAAGTATTTGTATATTTGTATCTTGATCTATAATACCAGAAACACCTGCCTTTCAAGAAAATCCCTTTAACAAGTGGGGTAATACAGATGAACCAAATTATCAGATTGGCTTACCCACCTAATGTTAGTGTAACAGAAAGGAGAGAGACAGACACAGACAGAGAGAGAGAGAGAGACAGGGAGGAAAGAGACGGAAGACTTGAATTTTAAAAACCAGCCTTAGGGCCGGCCAGATAGCTCAGTGGACTAAAGCGCCTGCATAGGCAAAGCTCAGAGGCAGGGGTTCAATCCCTGGTGTGTCCTGTTGGCCCCGCTCCTGCAGCATGCTGAGACTGCAATTGAAACTGGGTGTTGTGGTGTGCACCTGTAATCCCAGCACTTGGGAGGCTGGAAACAGGAGAATCACTGCAAGTCCATCTATGTAGTGAAACCCTGTAGACCCTGTAGTCCCTGTACTGAATACATTTTTTTAAAGCAGCCTTAGTGGTAACTTCTTGAATTTGGAGATTACATGAGTCAGCATAAACCAACAGTTATAACCCAAAATCAGTACACTGCTTGTTAAGTAGCTCAGGAAGATCTTCTATGGAAACTCAACAACCAGCTTCTATCTGGCCCTCACATTTCCCTTTATTCTCAGTGTCCTATCAATCAAACAGACAGATAGAAAAAAACTAGTGAACTATGTTTTCCAAATTATTCCTCAAGCTGCCCTGGGGTGCTGCAGTGAATTCAGAGGGGAGTCGCAAGATGCTTCACATTTTTTTCAGAGAAATCAAATAACATTCAACTTCTGTTGGATACTGAAAAACTACTAGTTCAGAGTAGTTTTAAATTTCATCATTTAGTCATCACACTAATTTTGATAGTGTTATATCATATGAGTCTTGGTTTTTAGTTATTACTGTGGTAAATGGTAAATATCACATGAAAACTATGTGCAACAAGAAATGATGGTAGGTGTGTCCACACTAATTCCAGGTGTGAGAAGTTACGCAAACTTAAATGAGCATACACTTATTATTAGTAAGTCATTGTGGTAGTTTAAGAATGAAATAAAAATATTATTTATCTTTTACTCATACACACTATTTTTTAGAAGCACAAAATTAGAAGGACATAAACACTTGCTATGTTATTTGGACCTAACCACTTCTTAGCTGGAACAATTAGGTAAGGTTTGAAGTATCAGAAAAAAGTTTAATGAGTTTCTGAAAACATGACAAGCTGAGGCTAGATATTGTGCTGAAAGGTACTAGAGGCCAAGTCCAGAAGTAGTATGTATATATCGCCTTCCTCCCATTCTACTGCCCAAAATTCACTCAAATATCAACCAGCAAGGGAGGATGGGAAATTCAGCCTAGCTGGAAGTCTAGGCTAAAAGGAAAGATCATTTGATGAAAAACCTGTCGTTTTCTACTGCAGAAGTAAAACTCAGGGACACAAAATTATCCTGTGTTACAAGTCTGCCTTGCACTGAAAACTGTTATGATTACGTATGCAACATCTCCAGCCTTTAGAAAGTGCAAAGCCCTTTAAAACAATGGTTTTATTTACTTCTCAGAACTTCATGAGCTGGTCAGGGCAAGGGTCGTCCTGCTATCTATTGATAAAGAAATAAATTGCAAACACTACATTAATTTATGTTACCCAGATAGTGGATTAATAATAGGCCCAAATCCAAGTTTTATAGGATCTGAAGGTTGTTTCTACCACAGTCAACAGCCAGACCAGTTGAAATTCAATGGGCAGGTGTAGAAGTTGATGTTTAATGGCAGAGAGCCAATCTGTTTTTCAGAATGCCAGAAGAAGTAGGAAAGGAGGAGATGGCCAGACAAGCAGCCCAGGTTCTATAAACAGAAAATGGTCATGTCCTGAAAATCAGTTGGTCCTTAGGGCAAACAACCATCATCCAAGGTGTAATCTTCAGCTCCTATTGCACTATCTGCCTACCATGTGTTTGGCCACCATCTTCCACTTTTGTCCCTCTCACAGCCCTTCTACAGCTATCTTTCTTCTCCAAGATCTTATCTTCTATTGAATTGCCCTCTGGTTTTAGAAAATTTGTGGTGAGGAAATTTTTCTAGTATAATCAGCTTGTATAAAAAACAGTCTCTTCTGTAAGCTTTTGTTAATGGTAATGAAGGAAGCTGATCAAAAGCAGAAAAAAGCATTTCTGGAGTTTAGGATATGCCAGTGATGACCCACAATATGAGCAAGCTGTATGTGGTATGTTTAAATATTTGTCTAATGGAATCAGCTGCTCAACCTCTTAAATTCTCTTCTGCTCCAGTAAACAAGTAGCATAAAGCTGGAAGCACTGAACCGAAAGTTGCAATCTACAGTTTCCCTGCTCGGCATGGTGGGCATCTGGTGAGGAATGTCTGAATTACTGAAGATAGTTGAAAAGAAATTCTCATGCCTGGTGAATCTATGTTTTTGTATTTTCTGTTTACATTTATTTTATTTCTTTGGCTCTAAATGAAAGTCCATAGAGACAGACATTTCATCACAGGGTGCAGGTCAGAGGCCAACTGACTTTCTGTTACGCTCTTTTTTTTCAACAGTCAGGCAAAATGTGCCCCTCTGGGGGCATGTGTAAGAGATGATATGACACCAGGCTCTAGGAGGAAATCTGAGTTTCCTGGTGCTCATCAATGATTTATTGCTGTTTGAACCAGAACTAGCTTTTCTGCAAAGCTATACTTACAGCCAAGCCAATTGAATCTGACAGGACAGAAGCTAAAATTATTGATGAAAGCTCTAAGAACTCACATTTGAGAAGCTTATTCGTTTGATGTGATTTCTAGATGTGCATGCAAGTGACACACTCAGAACATTTGCACCATGCAGCTTTCCCTCCTGCAGACACCAGAGCTGTGTGCCCCTTCTTATAAGGGTACAACATAGAGCACTCTCAGTTTTCTTATCTACCACTAAAAAGAAATCTTGTAGACACGTTTGTTCTTGTAAAGTATGTTCACAGAAACTCAGTATGTGTTACTTGTGCTCCTTTATACTTATAAAGATACCTGGAGAGCCAGAAGAATAGCATGACCCTTGTTTCTAAGTGTAGAAGGAAAAATCCTCACATTTTCAGTGATTACATGAACTCATTTAATTGGAAAGAGATGTTAAACAAGCAAGGCTCCTGAGTTTTCAAGCCCTAAACAGCACTTCCCATTGCATTAGAGCTTTGCCTGGCTTTAACCCATCACACTTCATTCATCCACTCAGCTCTCACCCTACTAATTTTCTAGGGCTGCCATAACTTTTTAATTCTGGATGCTGGAAGTTTGAAATCAGGGTAGTAACAGGATTATCATCTGATGAGATCTTTCTTCCTAGCCTACAATGATCACCTTCTTGCAGTGTTCTCACAAGGCCTTTTCTCTATACATATATCCCCGACATCTATTAGTAAGCACATTGGTCTGACTACATTTGGACCTCACCTACACCACTTCATTTGACCTTCCTTACCTCCATAAAGGCCTATTTCCACGGGGGAGGGGATAGAGATTCAGTGTGTGAATGGGGAAAGGTACAATTCAGTCCATATCACCCTGTCATCAATATCTTTTGAGAATTAGCATCTACTGTTTGGTACATAAGATCTGTGGATTTACTTAATGCTCACTCCAAAAAGAGTGGGTGAAGATGAAATCTATGCTAAGTGTAGAAAGGAGATGGAAGAAAAGCAAATTTGGAGCTTCTTGACTCAAAAATTCATACTCCAGGCTAGGGAAATAGCTCAGTGGTCTAAGCACCTGACCAGCAAGTGCAAGGACCCGGGTCCAATTGCCAGTACTGCATCACATGCCAGCCCCAAAAATGGGGCTTGGAGGCACATGCCTATAATCTCAGTACTGGAGAGGCTGAGACAAGAGGATCACATTGAGTCTGAACTTCATAGCAAGACATTGCATCAAATAAATAAATATTTTTTTAAAAAATCATATGCCAGACCAGCATAAAGAATAGTTCATTTTTAAAATTTAATTTTATTTTATTTTGAAATAAAAACAAATAGCAGAAACAGGGTAACATACAGCAATACATATGTTATAGCTTTTCAAAAAAAGAATAGCTAATTAACAATGGTTGTTCTGTTATCTATTTTTAGCATCAAATCTGTTGCTCAGATTAACAGATATAGTGTTGCAAGATTGGACAAATAATGAATAT